>PVJA010006477.1:0-72962 GCA_004027025.1 Myocastor coypus
ATGTATGTGGTGTAAGATCGTGTAAGGACAATGCGTGGTAAAAGCCACTGGCTAAGAAGTCAGCAAAAAAAAAAAAAAAAAAAGGGAAAGGTTTATCTGGCTCACAGTTTATAGAGATCTTAGTCCTCTGGCTCTAAGGCACAGTGGCAGATGGCAGAGGGATTAAACTGTTCATGGCAGTGGAAGACAGTAAAAGCAACAAGCAAGAGCAAAAGAAGGAAACAAGCCCCTTTGTTATCTTTCTTATCCAGACTGCTGAGATTAGGGTGATGCCAATCCAATCAGTGGAGTGGTCCAGCAATCACCCAGCCTTAATCTCAACACCTTTAATCCCAGCATTGCACTATGAATTGGTCCCACATTCTAGGGGAGGTTTTCTGTTTGTTTTGTTTTATTTTTGGTGTTCAAGACTGAACCCAGGGCTTCCAGCTTGCTAGGCAAGCATTCTACTGTTGAGTCAAATCCCCAGCCCCTGTCCCACACTCTAGATTAGACTACTTTTGAAAATCTTGATCCCCATGACTACATGAAGCTTTGGGGGGACATCCAGTCCTAAACCATAACATTCTTCCCTGCCCCGCCAATGACTCACACATACCTCCTTTATGCAAAAGGCTTTCATTCCATCTCCAATAGTTATCAAGATCTTAACAAATGCAGAATCGCTGAAAAATCCAAGGCCCAGTCTGCTCTGAGATTTAAGGCAAACTCTTAATTGTGAGCCCCTATACAGATGAAAAGTAAACACCTCCATCATGCAAAGGCACAAGCTAGACATTTCCATTCCAAAAGTCAAAAACAGAGGGATACAAAGGAATGGGACTAAAGCTTGTCCAAAACCCAGCAGGGAAAGCATGAAGTCCTGTAGGTCCATGTACAGCACCTGAGATAACCCACATTTCTGGCTCCTCAAAACTTCTGGGGTCTCCACGGAATCCTTTGGCTTCTCACCGACAGCTTCACACACTGCCCTCCCAGGGACACACTGCCTGGCCTCCCAGGCCTTCTGAAATCAAAGTGGAAGCCTTCTTAACCCCACAACTCTTGCATTTTGCATGCATCTAAAATCAGTGCCACATGGATGATGCCAAACTCTGCTGTCAGCTGGAGAAGTGCTGGTTTTCCTCTCTGATGGCTACAGGGATCAAGTACCTGGATTACCAAGTACTCTGAATCCAACTCCAAGGAGTAAATTCTCAATGCTTCAGCCATTCTGGAACATGCTTCAGTTGCTTCCATTTGGGAACATGTGCTCTGTGGCTTTCTTCTGAAAGCAAAGTCTTTCAGTTTTGCAGCTTTGAAACTGAAAAGGTGGAGGCTTGCTGCTTCTTGTGAAGCCCTCGGGGCATCTTTGGTGTCCTCCTGTTCCTTCTCAGCAGTCAAGATCTCCCCAACTCTACCTTTTCCATCCATAGCATCCTTTCTGGAGCATCCTTTCTGGCCAAATTCAAAGTGTTGTAACTCATTCCACTGGCCTCTCTGCTCTTGATTCTCAACACAGAACTGTTGTCTCGTCTACTCTTCTCTTGTTGCTGGGACAAATACCCGACACCCAAAATGAAGGAAGGAAAGGTTTCTTTAGCTCACTGTTACTGGAAGTTTCATTCCATACTCAGCTAGCTCTAAGGCAGAGTGGCACATGGCAGAGAGCGACCTTTCATGGTGGTGGCAAAGAGCAAGAGAGCAAAGAGAGGAGTAACAGCAGCTCAAGCAGCTAGCTTCTCTTCCCTCCTCACAGTACAGTGCAAATTATCTGCCCCAGGGCAGGTGTAGCACTCAAACCCATAATCCCAGCATACCATTAATCCTTGTGGATCATGAGTTATTCACAAACTGTAGAAGTAGGTCCACTGCATGACTTACATGAGGCTTTGGGGGGACAACTAGATACAAACCATAGCATCTGTCTAAAAGCAGTCATGCCACAGCCTCAGTGTTAGACTACTTTGAAATGTCTTCTCCCAGATTAGTCTGCTGCCCTTAATCTCAGTCTCAGGCAAAGTCTCTGGATATGAGCAAAATGCACTTTCTGCCAAGCCATAACATACCTTATCTGGAGTTCAACAGCCATGCACTCCTTCCCTGAAGAAACTTCCAGAAACTGGCCTTCACTGGCTTGATTTCTATTGGCCTTCTGGTCTTCTGAGCTCTGTCCAAAATCTCTCACACAGAATAGCCTAATGTATTCCAGATCTAGTTTTTCAGCCAGTTCTCCAAACCTCCCACCACCCATCCCGAAGGCTCTTGGACCACACAGTCAGGTATAATCACGGCAACAGCCCCACTTCTCTGGTACCACATTCCTGTCTGAATTTCTTTTCTCTTGTCGCTGAGATAAAATACACGACACCCAAAGTGAAAGGAGGAAAGGCTTATCTAGCTCAGTTTGTAGAGGTTTCAGTGCCTGAATGGCTGACTCCAAGACAGGGTGGCAGGGCAGAGGAGTAAGAGGTCATGATGGTGGAAAAAAACAAAAGCAAAAAGAGCAAAAAGGTTTTGTTTGCTTTTAATTTTGTTTTTTAAAATATGGTCTTGGTAGTGCCTATTAATTTGACAGAATATTGGGTTTCAATGCATATATTTTGATTGGATTCACCCTTCTTTAAACCCCTTTTCCCTTTCTCCTTCTACCCATAGCCTTCTTTCTACTTCCATGCCATCTTTTTTTTTTTTTTTTTTTTTTTTTTTAATGTAATTTAGTACAGGGGCTGCAGGGTCTTACTACGCAAATCAGACTGGCAGTGATTCTCCTGTTTTCAGCCTCCCTAGTGCCAGGATTATAGGCACATGCCACCACACCCAGTCACCCTCTCATTGCACCCCAGGGGCATGGCCAGCATGGCATGCCAGGGATCAAACTCTGGTCCCTGCATCTGTCTAAGCAGGATGACAACTTTTATTTTAAACCACTCATTTCCATATTTTATTTGGAAGTGTTTATACCAGGATGGTGAAACTAGGCTTTAGAGATAGTGTAGTCACTACTTCAGATATCATCAGTTTAATATAAAAGAAACATGAAAATTATTTGCATGATGAAAGATTACAGAGCTTTAGTGGAGTGAGCAGCACCACATGATGCCATTTCAGCAGTGATTTTACTTCGGTCCACATAATTTCCAAGAATGTCACCATCTCTAAGAAATAATCCTTATCCTCTAGAACTATGTGGGAGTCTCTATGATCTGGAAGAACTTGCTCTCTAACTTTCACACTAACAGGTTGGCTCTCCTGACCCTTTCCTTCGGAGCTGGATCCCACAAGCCACCACAGCTGCCTGCATACTTTGCCTTGAGATTTTCTGGAAGCATAGGGCCTCCTTTGGTTGCCATGCAGGTGTGCTGTTTCAAGGAATACTTGGGCAAACAGTGGGAGAAACTTCGGGAATGCCTGTCCTACCAGGACTCCGGCCTAGAAGCTTGGACTCCATTATTGTTCTGCCTCCACAAAGAGAAATCCACACCCTGCCCCCGAACACATACTGTCTTTGTTAGATCTTACATACCAAGGAGAATATATAGTACTCTAGCTTTCTGTTTCTTTTCTTCTTCTTCTTCTTCTTCTTCTTCTTCTTCTTCTTCTTCTTCTTCTTCTTCTTTTAAGACAAGGTTTTGATATGTAACTCTGCTGGCTTCAAAATTGCAATCTTCCTGCCTCAGCTTCTCCAATGCTAGGGAGTTTTTAGTTATGAAAATGGCGTTCATTAGTTCATGTTATATTTGTGAACAAATCAAACCCAAACTTTGTATAGATTCATAATTTCCCTAATAACATTAACTATTCCCAGCTCCAGACTATAATCTCTCATTCTGCCTGCCTGCCTGCCTGCCTGCCTGCCTGCCTGCCTGTCTGTCTGCCTGCCTGCCTGCCTGTCTGTCTGTCTGTCTGTCGGTCTATGTCTCTTTCTCTCATAGCTGTGTTATATATCTTTGAATATGTAGTTATAAAATTCCACCTAATATAAATCTTTTTAAAAACTATGTTTGTGCACATATTGTCAGTGGACCTTTGTCCAGAGGTCTGTGTGGTTCCTCAAACTTAACACACCCCAGAAAGACAGCAACAACAGAAACAAGAAGAACTCATCGTGGTCTATGGGGAGACAAACCAACTTGGGCAGAGAGAATCAAACACACGAGAACCAAAGAAAGTTTCCTTCCACCTAGTACCATTTGATGAAGCCTAGCCATCTTTCTTCCTGAGATAACCCTTAATAGTATGTAACAAATCCCTCTGGCTTTAAATTGCTTCAAGTTGGTTTCTGTTACCTGCATCAAGAATCCTAATATATATCTTTAGGCTAAACTATTAGTTTTATGTAATAATTCTTCCATTGCATTGACCCAGTGACTCTCAGATAATCCCACCCCCTTTTTTTAGTGTATCATCATATTCAGTTTATTTTATTTTATTTATTTTATTTTTTGAGATAGAGCCTCACTATGCAGTTCAGGCTGGCCTTGAACTCACTTTGTAGTCCAGGCTTGACTTGAACTTGCAGCAATCCTCCTGCCTTAGCCTCCCTAGTGCTGGGATTACAGGTGTATACCACCACACCTAGTTCCTGCACGATTTAATCTTTTTAATATTTTTTTGAATTTTTAATTTAATTTAATTTTATTCTTGTTTCAGAACTTTTGTTTGTTTATTTATTTATTTTTATGGCCGGCTCAGCCTGCCCTGAGGGCAGGGCTGGCACAGCATGTGGTGCCGGGGATCGAACCGCAGTCCCTGCAGCCACCCAAGCTTTCCTAAGCAGGCGCTTTAGACCACTGAGCCATCCTGCCGGGCCCCAATCTTTTTAATATTTTATTGATGTCACATAAGGAATCCTTTCATTGAAGAAACATACTGAGGATCTTGTCTAGTGGCACAAGCCTGTAATCCCAGCACTCCAGAGGCTGGGGCAGGAGGATCACTGTGAGCTTCAGTCCAATTTGGGCTATGTAGTGAGTTTAAGGACAGCCTAAACTACACAGCAAGACCCTGCCTCAAATAAATAAATAAATAAGAAAGAAACAAAAAAGAAAGATGCCTAGGGCTAGGGCTGTAGTTCAGTGGTAGAGCACTAGTCTAACTGCAGGATGCTTTGAGCTCTAGCCCTCATACTATTTTTTTTTTAAGTACCTAAACCAACCTCAATCAGATTTTGCAATCAAGACCTCAGAGAGCCAGGGTAGTGGTACACAACTGCTGTCCCAGAAGTATGGGAGTCAGAGGCAGGAGGATTGCAGATTCAAGCCCAGCCTGGGTAATTTAGTGATCCAGTCTCAAAATTGTAAAAAATTTAAAAGGGCTGGACATAACCCCTGGTACCGGGGATTGAACTCAGGACCCCACCCTTGCCAGAAAAACGCTTATTGTCCTGAGCTATTCCCCCAGCCCCTCGGGCTGGGCATGTAACTCCACTTGGTTCAATCCCCAGCATCTCAGCAAAACAAAACAAGAACCTCTGTGAGCACAGCAGCCCAGGAGCGTCTGTTTTCACAAGCTGCCACCTACTTTGGTGGCTCCCAAGTTCTGCGGCACAAGGAGATAGTTTCAGATGATAAATGAAAAGGGCAAAAGGCTTTCAGAGTAACAGTTATGTGCAGCAGAGGTAAATCTCTATCTCTGAAGCCTAATGCTGAAGCCAGCTGCTTAGCTTTATGGCTTCCTCTCCTCAAAGGACAAGATAAGAAGAAAAATACACAAAAGTCAGTTAGTGTTATCAGAAAGGAATTATTAGTTTTGCAGAAAAAAAAATAGTTCTTTGGGGCTTTGAAAGAAAGCACTAGTTGGAACCATTCCTGGAATGAATAAGTATGCAAAAAGCTAGTTCACAAACCTTTTTTGCTGTGAGCTTAGGGAAGAATTCAGGATGCTATAGTGTCCCATGTGTTGGCCTTTGCAGCTTTACCCTTTTTATCTGAAAAAATTTGCTACCTAGATATCCTTTCGGAATCAGATTTATTTATTATTTATTTTTAATGTATTTAATACAAGGTCTACAAGGTTTCACCACACGGATAGGACTTGTAGTGATCCTGTTTTTCCAGCTTCCCAAGTGCTGGGATCACAAGCGCACCCCACCATGCCCAGTCTCAATCTCCAGCTCAGCATGCCATGGGGTTAGGGCTGGCATGGCACACCGGGGATTGAACCCTCTGCTCCCTGCATCTGCCTAAGCAGGCGCTTTAGTCCACTGAGCTATCTGGCTGGCCCCCACATGTTTACTTATTTATTTGGATCACAAATCTGATCTAGTAGTGAGACCCTGCACACCCTGTAGACCCTTCCCTAAAATACAAAAAAAGAAAAATAAAAAGAAATCAGACTTAGATACAAATCAGTGGAACTCAGTGGATACAACTTCTTCCCATGACGGACGGCTCAGTAACAGCTACGTGGACAGGCTTTAAACTGACCTGATACACAACAGTCAGTAAACAGTAAATCTAGGAATTAATTTCTAGCCTATCTGGGTTCAGAAAGAGTGCCTTACTGCATGTGCATTTTGTAATTAGCATTTTAGCAACATTAGAATTGAAATCACACAGAGTGCTCCACCATAGTCTGTTGTCTGTCCAGCAAGGACTGTGTCTATCGTTGTTATTGGTGTTGTTTCCAGAGCAGGGATTGAAGCCAGAGCTTCCTAGCATGAGGCAAGGGCTTCACCACTGCAGAGCTGAATAGTAGTGTGTGAAGCTGGGTTGGTCACAGTATTAGGACAGCTGGCTCTGAGAAGGACAGATCAAGTGTATGGAAATAACGTACAGGCCTAGCAGAGGCTAAACATTCAGAAAACGTAGGGAAGATGGGAAGGCGAGTACTAGACAGAATGTTGTCCATCCCAAAATAGAGCCATACCTAGGACGTGGAGACCACAAAGCTGCCTGTCTCTTTCAGGGGATTCCACGGGATCTGCTCAGTAAATCAGGCCAGCTATGGGGAGTGGCGAGAGTTGTCAGTGGAGCTGCCTTTAGCTGCCTGTGCTCTCCTGGTACTGGGGAAGCAGGTGTGTGGCTCACAACCACACCTCCAGATGTGTGGGGAATACAAGTTCATTTGCTCATATCCATTAGTTGCTCCTATATGCACATTTCATCAGGGATATCAGTGGAAATGTTAGAAGAAAACAGGAAACACATTCAGTGTTTGAGGCAGTGAAGGATTTCATATAAGCATAAAAAGTTTGAACTCTTCGGTGAGAGTGAGAAGAACGAAGGCCAGGGCAAGCTACTAATAATCTGGGAAAGTAAAGAAGTTGTAGAAATGGTGAACGCTCTCTTAGCTGCCTGCCTGGCCCAGCAGAGGGAATTCAGGAAGGCCGGAGAAGCCACTTGCACAATCTTGTTCTGCTCTTCCAGGAAGAGGTCTGTGTGTCTTTGATGTTGAAGGACCAATAATTGCTCCTGCTTCTTTTTCATCTTCCAAACCTCACCAGAATGTCCATCGAAGCTGCATTCACACGGCCGACAGGAGGAGGGTGGGGAAGCAGCAGGAACCAGTAGCTCCACTTCCTGCTCCTCGGAGACTGAGATCTTCCAAGAAAGAATAGGGATGGTTTCAATCCCAATATGTAATATCTGTCAGATGGTGGAAGTTTAGTCTCACTTAATCCAAAGATCTCTTGCTTTTCTTCCAGGTTACAGATGAGTCCTAGGCGAAAAATATGGTGTCAAGTTTTGAGGCAGAGGGTTAGAAGCAGCAAGGATGTACTCAGCTTCTAGAGACCTGAACTTTATATAGTGGGGGAGGAAGAATTCATTGTTTAAAAAGAATTCAAAAACTAAATACAAAATTAGGTACATCCAGGGTTAAACACCTGTAATCCCAGCCCTCAGGATGCTGAGGTAGGAGGATGCTTGAGTTTGAGGCCAACCTGGACTGCATAGTGAGTTCAAGTCCAGTCAGAACTACTTAGTGAGATCCTCTCTCAAGAAAAAAGTTAGCTACCAATGTGACTTCTTATTTAGAATGAAAAAAAAGCCGGACGTGGTGGCTCACGCCTGTAATCCCAGCACTCGGGAGGCTGAGGCAGGAGGATCCGTGCGAGTTCGAGACCAGCCTGGGCTACAAAACTGAGCTCAAGGCCAGCCTGAACTGCATAGTGAGACCCTGCCTCAAAAAGGCAAAAAAAAAGAATGAAAAAAAATCAGAGCAATCACATGAGATTTTTATTAATTTACTACCTGAGGTGTATTTTTTTTTAGCTTCACAGTTCTTTAAATATTTCACAATGTGCTTATATGCTCCATTTCTCTTTATTAATTGAATGATTAAGTAATCTAAAAGTGTATTCATTACTTTTATTTGAAATTTAATGTGGCCTGTTAATGAATCTCTGCTTTCATTCCTAAATGTATTTTTGTTACAACTTGCTTGTTGGGCCAGAAGAGTGTTTATTGATTTCATTGCTGATCTTGTATTACTTTGCTGCATATTTTATTAGTTTTTACATGCCTTTTCATTGTAGTCCGAATTGCCTTTCATTTCTTTGAATAATACATGTAAGCCAGGCCCAGTGGCATGACTGGTAGTTCTAGCTACTTACAAAACTGAAATAGACTGGGCGTGGTGGCACACATTTATAATCCCAGCTCTTAGGAGGCTGTAAACTGGTGGATCATTAAGTCCGACCTAATCTCAAGACCCTGAACACCGTGTAGACCCTTCCCTAAAATACAAAAAAGAAAAAATAGGTAAATAAATGAAAAAACTGGTTGAAACCCTCTCAAAAAAAAAAATACAAAGCTTAAACAGTAAGATTGCTTGAGCGTAGTCTGGGAATTTGGGCAATATAGGAAATCTTACCTCAAAAATAATAATAACGAGGGGTGGGGAGATAGCTTGGTGGTCTAAAGGCCTACCTGGCAAGTACAGGATCCAGGGTTTGATCCCCGGTACCACATGTAGTGCTAGCCCCGAAACTGGCCATGGTGGCACATGCTTGTAATCCCAGCACTGGGGAGGCTAAGACAGAAGGATCACTAAGAGTCTAAACTGCATAGTGAGACCCTTTACCAAGTAAGTACATAAATAAATAAATGACTTTTAAATAATTAAAAAACAATAACAACAGCAGTAACAGGAGAAGCCCTTTTTATATTTGTCCAACTTAGAAGACTGTAACTTCTTGCTTATTTTACTAAAACATCGCAAAATGTCTATTTGCAATTTTTAAAATTTTATTTTATGTATTTGCACATTTGGTGCATGTCTGAATTCTGTCACTGGCTCAGCATCCCCATGGGGCGGGTTTGGCATGGCATGCAGGACGGGGATCGAACCCTGGTCCCTATGCTTGCCAAAGCAGGTGCTTAGTATGCTGAGCTATCTCACTGGCCCTCTGTTTGCATATTAAAATAACAGATTCCATATTTTCCTTAGCTGAGTCTCCAAAATGCCCACAGCCTCTTCATTGCCACCATATAGAAGGGCAGCATGGTAGAAGAGAAGTCCAACTGGGAAGAGACGGTGGCCTTACCTGATGATAGCTAAACTGCCTCACTGGTGCAAACTGAACAAAAGCACATGACTACAACATGGCTAGGAAAGGCCCCCAGATGTGGCCGTTCTGGAGTGGGTAATTCTGGTCTGAATCACCACAGGTTTTTCTCTCTGTCCAACTTGGGTTTGGCTCCCTAAGTTGCCACTCAGTAGATGACATTCACCCTGTGCCCCTTGGAGCCCACTGTCTCCACGCAGCCTGGAGGGTGCTGGAGCCCAGAGCGCTTTGGACAGGCCTGCGAGGCTCATCCGTCCCTCTGTGGTCTCCTCTCCACCCCAGGCTCTGTCTGAAACCGCAGCCCCAGCCTTTCTGTCCTGGGTCATCTAATCCTCTCCAGAGATGCTACTTCCTCTTCTCCTGTGGTTTGGCTCAGTAGGAATGAGGAGTGGCTCCCTTCCCTCCGGCATGGGGGACTCACTTCTCCCTTCTGACCCAGGAATGATGTCCTGATCTCTTCTAGGGAGAGGAGACTTCCTCCCTCTGTGCCCCAAATCCTTTCCAGGTCAAGGCTCTTGAGACTGCCAAGCTTTTCCTCTTTTCCTTCCTCCACAGCGAATTTCCTTCCTCCTCCGTCATCTAGCTATTGCAGTGGAGAAAAGGCCAGAGGAAGGAAAGGAAATAAATGAAGATGAAAGTAAAAAAAAAAAATTAAAAATGGATGTACGAGCTGGCCACAGGGACACACATCTGTAGTTCTAGCTACTTGGGAGGCTGAAGCAGGAGGATCACTTGAGTCTGGGCATCAATCCAATCTGGACAAGATAGTCAGACCCAGTTTCAAAAGAATTTTTAAAAAGATGTCACCCTAGTGCTAGTTTCTTCCTTGCCAATCTTGCCCACGGTCTTCCTTACCACACAGGAGGGGGCTAGGTGCCTGAGCATCATCCCCTCCTGTTCTCCTACATCCCAGCTGTGTTGCTGTCCTGTCCCCCACCATCACCACTGCCACCACCCTTGAGCCCACGCTGCTCAGTCAGTATCTAGGAGCCGCCTGTCATAGCTCCTCCAATGAGATTACAGGCTCAGGGTGACTTTGCAAAGCACAATTGGGAAAATCTTGTGGCTAAATCCGCCAGGGTTACAGGAAAGGGATAACAGTCACCACCCTATTTCCCCCACTTTTGCCTTGTGCCCCCATTCACTTGGCAGCCTCCACACCAGGCTGAGAGGTCCCAGAAGTGGGGATCTGTGCATCTCCTGGGACCACAGCAGCCACCAAGAAGGGGAAGTCCAGGCACCACAGGAAAACAAGAGAAAAACTGCACCTCTGCCAGTTATGTCTGAACTGCTCCTTGGTACAAGTGCCTACTTGGCAAGTGCAAGGTTGTGAGTTCAAACCCCAATCCTGAAAAAAAAAAAAAAAAAAAAAAAAGAATTGTCTCAGGGTGCATATAAACTACATAGGTTATATGTAGTTCATTTGTAAGTAAGAAAACTTCCTTTTAAAATGAAAAGGAGCCGGGTGTGGTGGCGCAGGCCTGTAATCCCAGCACTTGGGAGGCTGAGGCAGGAGGATCGGTGCGAGTTCGAGACCAGCATGGGCTACAAAAGTGAGCTCAAGGCCAGCCTCAACTGCATAGCGAGACCCTGTCTCAAAAAGACAAAAAAAAAAATAAAATAAAATAAAATAAAATAAAATGAAAAGGAGAAAAAAAAGGCTAGCCATAGGTTGGACATAGTTGCAGACAGACAGACAGACTGAATGATTGACTGACTGACTAACCGACCGACTATTGGTTCTGCAGAGGACTTGGCACAGTGAGCTCCTGGGTGCCCTCTTTGTTCTACAGGACGATGACCTTTTGTTACACTGCCATGCCTCTTACCTCACCTTCTTTACTTCTGTCTCTCGAGATCCACCCTGCCAAGCCGCACTTGCTATTCCTCTGTCTTCTAACCCTAAATCCTTATCCCTCTCGCTCAGCCTTGGCTGCCCCTTCCCTGGCTCGGCTTGACCCCTCTCCTCACTTCCCATTACCTGCACCCCCTCTTTTAGCTAAACTCCGCCCACGCCCCCCACCCCCGCATTTGGGGAGCAGTTCATCCCCCTTCTTTCAAAGCCGGTCACCTGGAGCCTGGCCCATACCTTATCGTCCCAGACGAGGCTGCCGCCCGCGTCTGCTCCCAGCGCCTGTGCCTACAGGTTCTGGGTGACAGCGAAGGATGAACACCCGAGCGAGCGAGCGGGAAACCACCCACCTGGGCAGCGCGGTCCTCCTCCCCGTGTCCCCTTCCCCTCCCACCCCGCGCTGAGTTATTCCCCACCCGACCCCCAGCTGCCGGCTTCCTCCTGCTGCCTGGGGCTGCGCTGGAGCCTCCCCCGCCCCTCCCGCCCTTCACCTGCTCCGAGGTGCCAGGCTCGGAGTTCAGCTGCAGCCCTGTCGCCCCGCCCTACAGAGGGCCCAGCTTGGCCCCGGGCCCAACACTAATAACATGGTGAAGAGGGCAGACGAGAGCAGCACCTGCCTTGTAATCATGGCACATTAGCCTTTTTATGTAAGTAGTTTTTCTTGCGGTGGGCAAGATCTAACTTGTTGTAGATATAAATCCATTTAATGATAAACTGGGTTCTATTGTAACTTATATTTACCCTTTTGCTGATCTGAAAATATGAAACTTAAAAGAAGAAAACATGCCTGTGAGGGTGGAATACTGTGGATTTTTTTTCTAGTCAGTCACTCACACACACACACACACACACACACACACACACATTTTTGAAAAGATTTTTTTCTCGGACGCTGACTGCCACAATTAAAGAGGAGGGTACCTGTTACATGTGGCCTACCAGACTCTTGGGCTTAGAGAGGTGACTGTCTAGGGTCAGCCCTACAGCAGGTAATTCAATCTGGCTGGGCCACATTGTATCGTAAATTATTTTAGCACTTTGAACTCTCATCTTTCAGATTTTTACATATGACACCTGAATTTCCCTTTTGGGAAGAAAATTTCCATTAACAGTGTAAGGTATGGTATGCAAATCAACATGGCTGCGGCAGATACTACTAGGTGTAGACCCCAAATATAGCATCTCCTTCCCTATAAGTAGAATCTGCATATCCTTGCAGGCTCAGCGTGGTGGAGGAAAGACCAGCTTCCCCTTCTGAGCAATTAGACAAAAACAGAAAAATTACAAAGGACTTGAGGACAGATTCCTTAAAAGTGAACGCAATCAGCTGGAAAGTGCAATATGTTTGCCTTCTTCTTTTTTGTCTTTTTTTCTGTCTGGAATGTGGGCATGACGGCTGGATCTCAAAGCCACAGTGACTATCTCTAGCTGCATGCTAGAAGGGTTGATCTGTAGCTTAGGGAATTCAGGTCTCTAGTAATGGTCTCAAACCTGCTCTAAACAGCTACACCAGAAAGGTAGACAAGTTACCTCATTTAAGCCATTCTTACTTTCACTTTTCAATTGTGTGTCACTGACACTTGTAACTCACTACCCTAGAAACACCATTTCTTCTTGAGTTTTAAATGGACAAATGAGGATCTACTTAAGCATCCTCCTTCCTCTCAAATACGTTATTAAATGACTGCAAGCCTTTCTTAATTTTTATACCATATCCCTTTTCTTTGGGAGTGCTGTGAGTGGAAAGAGGCATGAGGAAGTTTCTGCAATGCTGATCAAGTTCATTTCTTGATTAGTTGTGTTCAGCTTTGAAAACATGTTTGAAGTAGACATATTTCTCTATATATATTTTTATCACAAAAAAGTTCAAAATATAGATAATGTACAATGTTTTGAGGCAGGGTATAGCTATGTAATCCAGACTGGCCTTAAACTGAGCATTCTCTTGCCTCAGTCTCTGGAGCGCTGGGTTATAAGGCCTGTACCACCCTATCTAGCTAAATTTGTCTTTTTTTTTGAAGTGTCTACAGGGTGTTCAGGGTCTCACTACTAGACTGGACTCATAATGATCCACCTGTTTACAGCTTCCCAAGAGCTGGGATTAGTCAAAGCTGTCTTTTTAGGGAAATGACTAGCCGGGTTAGTTAGGGTTAGTAGTTTTATGGGGTTTTGTCTTTTGCATTTTTGAGACAAGGTCTCACTATATAACTTAGGCTTTGAGCTCACTTTGTAGCCCAGGCTGGTCTTGACCTTGCGTTAATCTTCCTACCTCAGCCTCCCAAGTGCTGGAAGGTATCAGTAGTTTTAAAAAGTGAACTCAATAAAATAAAATAAATACAAATTCCTCAGAGAATTGTCATAACTAAATATAAAATGAAATAATGAGGGCCAGCTAGATAGCTCAGCAGACTAAAGCTCCTGCTTAGGCAGAGCGAAGTGGCTAGGATTTAACCCCCAGCATGCCATGCCCCGCTCCCAGTGTGCACTGAGAGGGCAATTGAGGCTGGACTTGGTGGTGCACACCTATAATCCCAGCACTTGGGAGGCTGAAAATAGGAGGATCACTATGAGTCTAATCTGTAGTGAGATCCTATAGACCCTGTACCAAATACAAAAAAAAATAAATAAATAAAAATAAATAAAAGGATATTAATTTTTCAGTCTTAACTTTTTAAATTACTCAGTCCATGAATATTTTTGGAGATTCTATCATGCATCAAGCTCCCAGGGTCAACTACTGCTGTGAGACTCAAGGTAATTGACTTTGATCCTCCCAATAAACTGTAACCTTCTTAGGGACAGAGACAACACCTGTTTTGTTCATGTTATACACACAGTTGTTCCACACAGTGCCAGGCAAATGGTGGTTTCTAGTGGAACAAATGACTGAGTGAATATATTACAGGTTAAATAATCTCTTATGGACTCCTAGAAAAATGTATTTCAAGTTTCAAACAACTGACTTACAAGTGATCTTTTGGAATTCATTTGTAAATGAGGGGCAATCTAAGGCTCTTCAGCATCAGTATTAAATCACAAACTACAAGTACAATTTTAGTCAATTCTCTTAAAGCACCAGAAATTATGCAGTTGAAACATAAGAGGGTGAAAATCATAATGCAATTATCACAAGAAACCATCAAAAGCTCTTAACTACACTGGTTAAAAGGAGTGGAACAGATTAACTTCTTGATATCGTAATGAAAATGCAAACACTATGACTAACACATCCCATATCAAAATAGAACATTTTCATTGCATGGCAGAAAAGAAAAGATGTCTGTGTTTTAAGCAATCAAAGAACAAAATTGAAAATGCAAGCAACTGGAAAATGGCAGTCCATAGAAATTCTCTATTAAAATACAGTAAGTGTATGACTATAAAGTTTCCATGTAATTTAAAATAGTTTCCTTGGTGGTTTTTAAAAATTATCTAGATTTCAAAGAAAGAAAGCAATATCAGTTTGACATCTGTAGGAGATCTATTTTGGGGGTGGTGGGGACTCAGGCATGGTCCTTCCCACTGAAATAGCCTCTTGATAAAGGGCCACCCTAGATGGCCTTTTTCCATATCTATTTTCTTTCTTTTTTCTTTTTGTTACCGGAGATCAAAGTCAGGATCTTGCACGTGCCCTTGTCAGGCAGGTGCAAATGCCACTGAGCTATCTCCAAGGCCCCTTATATGGCCTTTTTTTGGTCAAACACTTGGGTCACAGCTGATTGGATAACCAGGGAACTCTTGCCCTAAGCTGAACCAATGAGAGCCATGCTCTGGGAAACACGAATCAGCCCACGCTGTCTTTAGGCAGGGCTGGGATCCAGATCTAGAAGGCCCACCAAAGCTGAAGGTGATATAGGCAACCTGACTAATCAAAAAGTTTCCAAGTATGACGGGCCACTGGAGAGAAAGGAAAAGGAACCGTGCACACAAAGAAGCGGACAGGCCAGAGAGAATGGAGCAGGGGAATGAGTTCCATTTCTGAATTTTCAGTTCCCATGAACTCCAGCTGATTTTGTTTCTTGTTTTTTAAAATCGTTGAAGTAATCAGCTAAGCCTTTCTTCAGCACCTAGCATTTGTCAAACGCTGACTGTTCTTTGCTCTATAGATACAGCAGTAAAGAAAAGCAAAAAATTATGACTATTGAAGTCAAAGGGAATGATCATAATGAATACATAAGCAAATAATTATAATGAATGAAGTGCCGTGAATGCAACAGTAGAGATGAGGGCAGGGAATGAATGAAGAGCGCCTTACTTGGCCTGTGATGAAATGCACCCCACATTTTATCTGAAATAGTTTAAGTGAATTTTACATCTTTCAATCAAAAGCACCACTGCTTAAATGCCTCATTTGAATATGTGCATTTGCATATGTATATATTGCCCCTCCTTGCCTCTCCCCGGAAGTGGTGAAGAAAGCAAATAGCTTACCTAGGTTAGAATTTAGCTTCTGACATTTGTTAACTTATGACTTAGCCCAAATTACACAACCTCTAGGCGTATCCATTTTTTCTTTGTCCTCTTGGGATTGCTGTGAGGATTCAGTGGGTAATTTATATGTACAGCTTTGGAAATATATCTGACATTTGGTAAGTGCTCAACAATCGTCAGTTGCCATTTGGATTATTGTTGTGGTGGTGGTTGTTATGGTGATCTTGTGTGTGTTGCAATTTGAAAAATACTTAGGCTGGGAAAGTTTAGGTAGCAGAACTTGTATGGTCTGAGTGTCATGGCCAGTTCTGGTCCCCAGCTTTGTTCAACTACATTTTATTAGTGTACATATAGAAACTAACTCCTATAAGCCACACTGGTGTCCATATGCCAGTTATTTATCAAAATAAATTTTATCGGCAAACGGAAGTTTAGGTGAAGGTCAGGGCTCTAGTGACAACTCAGCCGCTAGCAGAATCACAGGCAGATCTCTCCTGCCACTAGCATATTTGCCTTACAAGGGCAGTAAAACATTATCTTTTCTTTATAATAACCTTATTCCTGGCCTACTCTCTGAGGGTACTCATAGGCTACCTTGATTAGATTTCCAATGTGCCAACCCTTCATTTTAGTGGTGTCACTCTTGCTGACAGAGGATCTAATCTGTCACCTTCTGAGTCTTCACTATTTTTATTTCTCACAGGGAAACCTGAACTTCAGCTTTAGGGGTGCAGTTATCCCTAATATGAAAAATCATGTCAACCATTTAAAAAATAATGTTGTTCGATTTAAAATTACTATGTGATTTCAGCCAGGAGAGAATGAACTAATATTCCTTGACTCTAAAATTGTCTTCCCCCTTTCTTCTTGGAATCCTTGCTACTTAGATAACTCCAGAGGGGCAAATGCTTAAAGCATTGACTCGTCTACGTGAGAGAGAGTGCTTGGCACTTAAGTAGGCTTTAATAGCTATCACTCTACAGAACAGATGTTTGTATGTTTCGTGGGCATCATAAATATTAAGAATGATGCTATATGGTTTGGAAAGCATTTCCCATTAATTGTTAATGCTCACTGTGTGGATAAGGGAGGGGAATTCCTCAGGGGGAAATCAAGATACATTTTTATGTCTAACGTTACTGTATTTCAATTTCAGAGTCGAAGCTGGGGAGAATTAGTCTTTGATTTCTGGAATCTCATCCGAAACTTCTAATTAACGTAATGCCTGAGTGTCCCTTGCTCATCACAGCTTCGTATTGAGAGTATTGAGATATGTCGTGTGTGTAACTACGCTCGGAGGGAACTTGGGCGGAGGTGAAGCCCGAGGTGAATTGAAGGGCAAGTCCACCCCTTCCAGGCGAAGGCACCTGGATTCGCCCCGTCCTTCCGAAAAGACTTAATTTAACCTATGTAGAGAAGGCTAAGGACACCTTCCTCCACAGGCAGCTGAAAACTCTGTAAGGAATGTATCACTTAATAGACAATGAGGTTCAAGGACCCGCATTGCAGTCAAGTTAGAAATGGTGGTTGGTGTGGGTTATGACAAAAAAAAAAAGCCAGTTTTTTCTTAAGTTCTTTGAAATTTTGGCAAGACGGCTCGGGTTTCTGACCCTCACCTAGGGGCTCTGGCCACCGAGACTTCCTATGTCCGCCGAGGTCCCGCACGCAGCCTACGGGCTGCTGATTTCTCCCGGTGCCCGCGGCCGGCTCACCAGGACCCAGGAGCAGCGAGGGCGGAGGGATCAGACAGTCAAGTGTGACGCACAAGTGCAGAGCAGAGGTCTACACCGCCGCCCGCGTAAGATTGAGGCGCCCGTCACGCAGCGAAGGTACGGGCAGAGGTGTACTCAGAAATCAGAAACCCGGCGCCTGTGTCACAGCACATGTAAAATGCCGCTTTCCTCGGCTTTCTGTACAAAACTCATCTTTCTCGTGAAAGGTAGTGAGCGGGCTGCCTGCACCCAAGGAGACAATTCTTTTCCCATGGAAATTAAAGGACCCCCCCCCCCCAAAAAAAAAGACCCAAACCTCTCGTGCTGACCTAGGCCTGTTGATTAGTTTTGCCATGAACAGCTGCAGATGAAGTCAACTGAAATTCTGAAATCAAATCATGCATAGCACCAAGCTGTTTTTTCTGGAATGAATTTTAAACTGTTGCACAAAGTCTAAATTTTAAATCCTTTGGTATATCTCCCAAATAGTCTGATTCAGTAAATTGCAAAAGAAAATAGAAATGAGAGCAAGAATTACAAAAAAATGAGATTTCTTTTTAAAAGGCCTTTGAAACTACATCAGCCAGTGAGACTGGTGGAACCCTTCTTTTAAAACCTAGTCATAAAAATACTGCTTTCTCCCTAATCCCACCTAAAAAATATTGAACAAATATTGAAATATTTTATGTGTATATTGTTTTAAGGAGGCACCAAGTCACTAGTCTGCTTGTATGTCTTTTTTTTCTCTAAATTGACTCCCCAGCAAGATTCTCCTGCCTCAGCCTTCTACATGCAGAGATTACAGGCACCAAAAATGAGGTGACCTGTGGCTACCTCCAAGACTGACTCTGAGCATCCAGCATGGTAAAATGGGCAGAATCAGGAGCAACCATTGCAGTGTGAGAAAAAAGCTCAGGTGAGAATTTTGCCATGGCAAATACATGAGACTAGAGGAGTGGTTCTCAACCTTCCTAATGCCGTGATCCCGCAATACAGTTAGTTCCTCATGTTGTGGTGACCCCAAACCAAAAAATAATTTTGGTGGCTACTTCAAATTACTAATTCCAATAAATAACATTTCACCATGGCATAGCATGGGTTTAACTATGTATTTTCCGATGGCTTTAGGCAACTCCTGTGTTTTGGTCATTCAACCCCCCACCAAGGTTGTGACCCACAGGTTGAGAACTGCTGGAGTAGAGTCTTTCTTATTTTTTTTTTTCCTCTTTTTTCTTTTAATGTATTTGGTTGTTATGGGCCTCACTATGCAGATTGGGCTCCCAGTGATCCTCCTGCATTCAGCCTCCCCACTGCTAGGATTACAGGCATGGGCCACGACACCCCGAATCTGGCAGGCTCAGCGCGCCCTGAGGGCGAGGCTGGTGCAGCATGTGGTGCAGGGGCTGGAACCATGGTTCCTGTGCTCGCCTAACCTTGCCTAAGCAGACACTTTAGTCTGCTGAGCGATCTCGCTGGCCCAGTTTTCTTCCTCTTCATAGACAAACTTCTTAAAAGCTTTGCCTACCCTTCCCTTCTCTTTCCTCACTCTCCATACATTCTTCAGTTCCTCCTGCTGTGGCTTCTGCCGGCATCACAGCATGCAGGGCTTGCCCTCAGCCGTGGAGGACTTGCTTGTTTATAAATGCATGGGCATTTTTCAACCTTTACTTAATTGATTTTTCTGCAGTGTGATTGCTTCCTCCTCCTGAGACGCTGTCTTCTCTTGGCTGCTTGGAATCATGCTCCGCTTTCTTCCTGACACCTTCTCAGTCTCCCTCTAAGCCCTCCCTCCTTTACCTGAGTCTGGCATGTTCCTCCTGCTGGCCCTGAGCCTGTCTCTTCTCACCCACCCCCGCACATGCCGCCTCCCATGCCTCGCTCTACGCTCTTCGAACAAATGCCTCGTACATCTGTAATCTCCAGCCCACATTCCTCTCCTGAGAGACTGTATTCATTGAACTTTTGGGTGGCCAAGGCACCCCAAAGCCCTGCCATGCAGAATTCCACTTCCACTCAAATTCTGTACCTCAATTCATGCAAGGGGAGGTGTGTGCCCCTGTAGTCTCAGCACATGGAAAGCTGAGGCAGGAAGATCACTTGAGTCCAAAGTTCAAGACCAGACTGTGGAATGTAGCTGCTTAAAATCCAAACGGCGCATGCCTGTCATCCCCACTTGGTGGGTGGCTGAGGCCGGAGGATCATTAAGTTTGAGCCAAGCCTTGTCAACTTAGCCAGATCCTGTTCAAAAAGAAACAAAAGAAAAAAAAAAATCTGTTTTTCCTCTACTATCACATGCTCATTAAATGGCTTTACCATGACCCAGTTGCTCATGCCAGAAACCTGGGAGCCCCCAAGAGGGCTCGTTTGTTCTCTCCCCCACACCCAGCCTAATCATTTTAAGCAAATAGGAAGTTTTATCTTTTTTTTTTTGCAGAGAGAAAACATTTTAATACCTGTTGTTACGTTATACAAAAAAATAGCAAAATATAATATTCCTCTTTTTAAAAAATGTGTCAAAATAAACAACATAAAGTGTACCATTTTAACCATGGAAGTGTACTGTTCTGTAGAAAGAAGCACATTCACACGGCTCTGCAGCCGGCACCCCCTCTGTGTCTAGAAGGTGGATTCTGCATCCTGCTCCGTACCTGCTAAACATTAACTCCACGTTGCTTTCTATGCCCCCGGGCCCTGGCAACCACCATTCCTCGCAGGTCTGAGTGTGACTCCCCTAGTTACTTGTCTGGGTGGAATCTTGCAATATTTGCCTTTGGGATTGCCTTCGTCACTCAGCGTGATATCCTCCAGGGTCACGCCTGCTGTTACATAAGCCAGCATTCGCCCCCTTTGGGAGGCTAATAGTGTGTGTATGTGTGTGTGTGTGTGTGTGTGTGTGTGTGTGTAGTACATCGTATCTATTACTCATGGCCACTCACGTGGCTTCCACCTCTTGGCTGCTGTGAATGGTGCTTAGGTGAACGCGGCTGTGTAAACATCTGTTTAGTTCTTTGGTTATATTTATTATTATTATTATTATTATTATTATTATTATTATTATTATTATTATTGTATTTTAGGGAAGGATCTACAGGGTGTTCAGGGTCTCACTACTAGATCGGACTTGTAGTGATCCGCCTGTTTACAGCCTCCAAGAGCTGGGATTACAGGCTTATGCCACCAGGTCCGGTCTCAATTGCTGTCCCAGTGTGCTCTGAGGGCGGGTTCAGCACCACAAACTCGGGGATTGAACCTGGTCCCAGCGTCTGCCTAAACAGGCACTTTAATCTGCTGAGCTAGCTATCTGGCTGGCCCTAGGTGTGTATTTTTAAAAAATAACATTAACAAAATACTACAGCCTTGATATTTAGAAAAACATTTGGGCTAGATGTAGTGGAACTCAGGAGGCTGCAGCAGGAAAGTTGCCCTAAGTTTGAGGACAGCATGGCTACACAGTGAGTTCAACACCAGCTTGTACTGCATAATGTGATCCTGTCTCAAAATAGGTAAACAGTATTTTTAAAAATTAAATGATATAAACCAGTGTTTCCTGGCACATAACACAAATAACACCAGTGTACATGGCACATAACACAAATAACACCAGGTTACTTAAAACTGAACTGTTATTTTGAATTTACATAGTTGATGAAGAATTAATATCTTATTCATGAGGGAACTTCACAAGTTTGTTAACTGAACATTTAACTTCTCTTGGGAAAATGTGCTGGGAAATGAAGAAGAGAGGGATATCCTGGCAATCTCTACCAGTGGTGACAGCCTATGGCATGTGTGCTACAGCAGGATGTTTATACCACAGAAAGATCTAGAAGGAATGCCCTCATTGATCTATATGAACAGATGTCATTTTCCTTCCTTTTTCTTTTTTTTAATGTATTTAATACAAGGTCTAAATGGTCCCATTATATAGATTGGACTTGTAGTCATTCTCCTGTTTTCAGCCTCCCAAGAGCTGGGATTACAGGCACATGCCCCCGTGCCCAGTCTCATTCACCCTCTCAGTGTGCCCTGAGGGTGGGGCCGGCTCGAGGATCTCTGGGGATCAAATCTTGGCCACTGTGCTCTGTCTAAGCAGGCATTTCAGTCTGCTGTGCTATCTGGCCGGCCCTCCTCCTCTCTTTTTCTTCTCTCCTTTTTTGTTTGTATTTTGAGACAGGGTCTTGCTAAGTAGCTGGCCTTGAAACCACTAAGGGGGATTTCCCCTATCTCAGCCTCCCCTGGTGCTAGGATTATAGATGTGTACCACCCTACCTGGCTGATGTTTAGGTTTTTGAGACAGGGTCTTCCTAGTCAGCACGGTTTTTAATCTCCCTGCCTCAGTCTCTCAAGAGCAAATCTATTGGGGAAATATAAACTATTTATATGGAATTTTGAAAAAAATATATAAATTATACCTTTTCTCAATTTGGCTTTTCAGAATTTTGAATTACAATTGCATAATAAGTGTTAAAGTCTGAAATATTTGCTTTCATTTTTTTTTTTTTTTTTGTGGGACCAGGGTTTGAACTCACGACCTTGCACTTGCCCAGCAGGCACTTGTGCCTCGGAGCTATCTCCCCAGCCCCCTGCTTTCATATTTTATATTGCCATTTTTCCTTTTTCTAAAATAAAGCGCTTCCTGTTTTTTGAAACAAATCATCCACAACAGGGCAATATGATCATTATTGGTTCTGTGATTTACTGGCAAATGTAATGTAATAATTGTCCATTTGATCTTGGTCTTAAATATATAGATGTGATAAACTCTATGACTTTTTTTTAAAAGTAGCTTATCCATTTTCCCCTTCATTTGTTAAAACTTACATGGCATAAGTTTTAACAAATGAAGCCTTCCTACTTCCAGCTTAAACAGTGCTTAAAAGCCAAACTCTTAATTTATTCCATATTAAGTGTCATGAACAATACCAATAGAAACATTTTTGACACAGTGTCTCCTCCAAGCATTTGCCAGTTCATACAAATTTATGCATAGAAAACATACTAAAGAGCACTCATCAAAATGCTAGTCAACATTATCTCTGGGAGCTACCGAGAGTACAGGCAATTTTTATCTTCTTTCTGCCTGTCCACATTTTCTGATTTTTCTCAAGTAAATGTATTAAAATGTAGAGATAACTCTTGAGGAAAAGAAAGCTATTGCATAAGAAATGATCTTCGGGATATTAAGCTTGACATTTGAAAGTCGGAGCTTCACTTCGCATATTTTACCACCACACGTGGGCTGCAGTCGCAGCTCACCTGGCCATCTGCTCCGTGGGATGGAGGAGGCACCTTCCTCGCGCCGTTATCGTCAGAGCAGCTGAGCGTCTACAGCAACGTGTGTGGTGTGTATTATTGACTGACTGAACAGTGGCTTTTGTTATTATCAGTATATGCTAAGAATCTAAAAGTAAATACCCTCTGTATCTAAAACCTTACTTTCACTTATTCTCAAATCAATGTAAAAGTAGATGTTTTTGCTCCTTTAGAAAAAGCAATTAAGCTACATTTCCTCTTGCTTAACAATGTTCAACTAATGAAATATTCAAATATACAGTAAATAGCAAGAGAAATTCGCATTACTCCTCACTCTTCCTAACAGTAAAAGATCAGATATGACCAAAACCTGTCTCTCTTTTTTCCCTCTCTAGCAGTAACTGCTGTCCTAAAATTGACTTCTATCACTTCTATACATATTTTTGTACAATTTCCTTTTATATTCATACTCTGTATACATGTTATCTACAAGTACAGTCATACTTTATCTTCATAAATAACATGTGTAGCAGGTTTATGTGTGTGTGTGTGTGTGTGTGTGTGTAAATAGAAAATTCAACCAGAAATTCCTTCCACTTGGAATGCTTCTCATCCCTGTTTTCTCATCTTAAACAATACTACACTCACCTTTAATAAGATGTTGCTTTGTCAAGATGAAGCAACAGGCTAGGAATATAGTTAAGGGGCACAAGCCCCTACCTGGCAACACAAGGTCTTGAGTTGTATTCCTGATACCAAAAAAAAAAAAAAAAAAAGACTCCAAACCAGGTGTGGCACTCTCCTGTAATCTCAGCATTGAGGAGGGTGAGACAGGAGGATCACCATAAATTGAAGGCCTCAGCTACACAGTGAGTTCAAGGCCCCCCGAGCTATACAGTGAGACCCTGTCTCAGAAAACCAGAACCCAGAAGTGACTCCAATTATAAATTTTCCCTTCCACAATCACATGTAAGCTTTAAACCAATAAAAGTACAGAAAGAGAGCCCAAATCTTCCTGAGAGCTCCATGTAGAATAATTTGTAATCTGCTTTGTAATTATGACTTTTAAAACAGAATTTAGAAAGTAATTACATCTTAATAAGTTTGTTCACTCATTAAATTGGGGATTATTCTAAAATATTTATACTGTGATGTAAACTGAACAGATCTAATTAGTCAATTTAACAAGGGACTCTTGTTACACATCGAAAAGGACTTTTGCTAATCACTGTTCAAAAACAAATTTTTGGTGCTTTTTGTCTTTCTGAGGTGGAGTTTCACCATGCAGTTCAGGCTGGCCTCAAACTCGCAGGGATCCTTTTGCCTCAGCCACCCCAGCGTTGGGATTATGGGTGTGCGCCAGCACATCTGGCTCCTTAACCCAAGTGGCAAATCACTTTTAGAAAAGAATTACTAATTCTCCAATTATTATGATAATCTTATCTTGAAACAGTGTTTTTTGTTTTGTCTTTTTGAGACAAGGTCTCGCTATGAAGTTCAGGCTGGCCTTGAGCTCACTTTTGTAGCCCAAGCTGGTCTCGAACTCACACGGATCCTCCTGCCTCAGCCTCCCAAGTGCTGGGATTACAGGTGTGTGCCACCACGCCTATTTTGAAATAGTGTTTTTCCACTCCAAAATACAATTTATGGAAAGCTAGTGCTGTAAAATGTTAAATTACACAGCCTTCTATGTAGTGGTGTATCTCCAACGACGACCCCTGTATTCCTTAACCATCCTAAGCCTTCCACTCTAAAAGTCTCTCAAAGGTTCTGCCCTGATCCACACAGAGCTCCCACTAGCGCTGCCGGAAGCCAGCACCGCGTGCGCCGCGAGCCTGCGCATGTGCAGTGCGCCAGCCGTGGCTGCCACCGTTTGACTGGACGAAAGCAACGCGATACTTTGCTCATCTGCGAGATTTTTCGTTCCCAGCGGACCCGCTCTTGGCTGAGAGTTTCCACTTGGTGTGAAGCTCTGGGGTTCTCTCAGCGTCGTGTCCGCTGCCAAGGGCCTTGCTCTTCTCTTAACCACCTGGTCACCTTTTCTGGTCACAATATTCTTCTTGAGCGCAAAATCGAATTTAAGTTGATCCGTTTCCTCTGGCATCTCCCTTAGCATCCTTAGCATCCTGTCATCCAGTTTAGAGAGGCCTTCACCGCTATGGGGACCCAAAGCAAAGCTGAGCACCAAGGACCTGGGGCAACCTCCTCTCTGTTCCTTCTGTCACTGCACTGGGAAGCAAAGCTCTGAACAGAAAAATTAAAAGGCAAATAGCCCAATTAAAAATGGACAGAAGCCCTGAA
The DNA here is from genome assembly GCA_004027025.1 of Myocastor coypus. Classification (NCBI taxonomy): domain Eukaryota; kingdom Metazoa; phylum Chordata; class Mammalia; order Rodentia; family Myocastoridae; genus Myocastor; species Myocastor coypus. The sequence continues at coordinate 25,040 of PVJA010006477.1, forward strand.
AAGTCATTTTTCCAGAGGAAACCAGCAGAAGGCGCAAAAATCAAATGAAAACACCCTCAACATGATGCATTTGGAGGGAAAACACACATTGAGATGCTTCGCGCCCCCGGGGGATGTGCAGGTCTGGAGTCGTCACACGCTGCAGGTGGGAGCGCGGCCTGGCAGAGTGCTTCCCAAAAGTCAACACGCGGAACAGCTGTACAACTGACACTCCATCAAGGAGTAGTGAAAATACATATGTTATAGTTTGTTTCTAGTTGTTCCCCCAAAGCCTCATGCAATCATGGGGCGGGGACTTCTAGAGTTAGAGATTTGACTCATAATCCACTGGGATTATGTGTTTTAGCACTGATAGGACTATGGGTTTGAGTACTGCTGGGAATTATAGGTGTGGCCTGAGGAGGATAGGCTAAAGTAGAGAGCCTGATGTAATATAAAAGAGAGACAGAGACAGACTCTCGTTGTTCTCTGCTGCCCTGGTTGGTCGGTTGCCTTGGTCACAATTGTTGCTGTTCTACCACCATGAACTGGATGCTCTCTGCCCTATTCCACTCAGCCTTGGGCCAGCTGAATATGGACTGAAACCTACAGTAACTGTGAGCTAAATAAACCTTGCCTTCCTTCATTTTGAATGTCGGGTATTTGTCCCAGCAATGAGTAAAAAGTAACTAAGACAACGTATGCCTACATAAACCTTGTACGTCACTGTTTACAACAGTATTATTCATAATAGCTGGAAGGGCAGAAGAACACAAATGTCTATCAAGTGGTGATATATAAACAAAATGTGATACAGTCATAGAGGATATTAGTCAGCTATGCAAAGAAAGGAAGCACTGATACCTGCAACAGTATGGATAAACCTTAAAAATATAGTAAGAGAAGTAAGAAGCCAAAAGCTGGGTGTGGTGGGGGTGTACCCGTAAATCCAGCACTGGGGAAATTGAGGCAGGAGGATTGTCATGAGTTCAAAGCCAACCTGAACTGCATAGACTCTGACTCAGACAACTAAAAATAAAAATAAAAATCCAGTCACAAAAGACCACAAATCATTCTAGTTACTTAAAATGTCCAGAGTAGGCAAACCCACAGAGACAGAAACAGATTACAGCCAGCCCTGCTGTGGAGTGCGCTGAGCCGGGGATGGAATCTGGGTGTGTGCGCGCGCGCGCGCGCGCGCGCGCGCGCACCTGTAATCCCAGCACTTGGGAGGTATAAGCAGGAGGATCACTATGTCAGTAGTGAGACCCTGTACAAAAAAAAAAAAAAAAAAAAAAAAAAAAAAAAAAAAAAAAAAAAAAAAAAAAAAAAAAAAAAAAAAAAAAAAAGAGAGAAAGAAACATTACAGTTGCATAGGGCTACAGAGAGAGGTAGGTAAGTGGAGAGTGAGTTAGTGTTGTAAATGAATGCGAAGTTTCCATTTAGGGTAATAAAAAATATTCTAAAATTGAGTGTAGAGATGGCTACATAAATATGCAAATATACTAAAGGCAAAATCATATACAGTGAGGGCCAGCCAGATAGCTCAGTGGATTAAAGTGCCTGCTTAGGTAGAAGCAGGGTCTAGGAGTTCAATCTCTGGCCTGCCATGCTGGCCCTGCCTCTGGGGAACCCTGAGATGGCATTGAGACTGGGTGTGGTGGCACACACCTGTGATTCCAGCACTTGAGAGGCAGAAAAACAGGAAGGATCACCACAAGTCCAATCTGTGTAGAGAGATTGTGTAGACCCTGTACTAAATACATAAAAGGAAAATCAGTATGGTGCTTGAACTACTTTTCAATAAAGCTATAATTAAATAAACAAATCTAGGAATTTAGGACTCTTCCAGTGTTTAGGAAAATTAGATGTCAGCTCTGCCTACAATCTAAGAAAGAAAATAGGTAATAGTGTTCTGCATCTGATACCCAGTCTGCCTCTTCCCTAAATAAGAACTTCTCTTTGCTTAACAATATAGAAATCTCATTAGGAGTTTTGTCTTTTTCTGAAAAATGTAGAAGTCATTTCTCTGTTTTGTCTCTGGTGTTTCATTTTCGTCTTCATTTCCTGTCTGTGTCTCTCTCTGTCCCCTCTCTCTCCCCACCCCCATCCCATTCAACCACCCACCCACCTATCCATCTGTCGGTCTACATTTTTTAAGCAGGAAGAACCTTAGGAAGAAGGTCTGTTTGGTATCATCTTATGGTTTTTTAGAAAGCCAGATCTCGATGAGGAGGTATATCCCACATATGAATTTTCTAAGCTTATAGTCTCCACCATCACATTTGGCAAGCAAGATTGATCCAAGGAGAAACAGTAATACTGTATTCAAAACAGAGGTTATAACTTTAGTGCTTGAACTCAACTGTTCTTGTTGCTGTTTTAAATGAAAACCGTGAGGTCTAGAGGTCAGAGTCCACATCTTATCTCTCTTTGCCTTGCCACCTCTGACACGAAGCAGATGTTCTATGAACATTTTAATGAAGAAAGCAATATTAAATAAATAAACTTACTTTGAGTTGGGTTACGTTCTTGGCCCTGATTCAAATACGTGCAATTTTTCTAGTCTGGAAAAATCTTTCTGGCTGTTAATACCACTAACCAACATTGATACTTCCTTAATTCTAATATTATTTCATATAGCCATACTTGTGAAATCATGATGTGTTGCTTCTAGCTGATTTATTTGGATAATGTACTGTTATTTTCCCTGAAAAAGTTATTAAATCAGTTGTGCATCTAGCAATCATTGACATCACAGAGTTGAGGAAATTAGCTTGCCAATAATGGCTTCTTATGAAAGTTTCATGTCTTCAGAAAAGACTTATGTGAGAGGGATACACATAAGTTGTTTGGGATTATTAAACAAAAGGAAAAACAAAACAATGTAATGGGTATAAACACAAGATCCTCATTTAGAGTGTGAAATATCATCTGTACATGTTAAAGATAAGGACTCCACAGCAGTGTGAAGGAGCAGATGTAGGAGTTTCAGTGAACTCTGAGCTTGGTAGGAATCAGTGATGTGTGCATCTTCATGAAAAGCTATCTGTGTAGATAGTTTTTAGCTCAAGTAAGGTCAGTATTCTCCCTTTCTTTTTGCTCTCCAATAAAGTGTTCAGCTCTTCCTGCCCATAACCTGAAGAGCGAGGCCACATACATCCATAAGCAAGCAATGAAAACAGACAACAGACTGAAGCTCTCACTGTATAAAAAATAGCCAAAGGAATTTGAGTACTTGTCTAATGACTGCAAAGGAGATATTGTCCTAGATATTTGAATAAAGGTGCCTAAAAACTTGAGGATGGAATTAGACTGATGTATGGAAGTTACCAAAGATACTACCTCAGTCTAAGTTAAATCATATTGCTGTTCACAAAGGGGTTGGGCTGCCTTCCAAATAGTTACCCGTGTCTGGAGGTACTCAAGTAAGAATTAAATATTATCTTGTAGGGTTGCTCTAGTCTCCAAGATGGCCCCAAGACCCGTGCTTCCTTTGTGTCATCTCCTTCTTAATTGTAGGCTGGACTTCATGACTCACTCCTAATGAGTGGATAAATCACTGTGCTGCAGTATGACTTAGATACAATGTCATACAAAGGCAACGTAGCGTGGGGATGCTACCTGGTCACTTATTAAACAGTCCCATGAATTAGCCACAGAATGAAGAATTGAAATCATTTCCATCAGCCACATGAGTGAGCTTGTAGTAGATCTTCTAGATTCATTCAAACCTTAGTTGACTGTATCCCTGTTGACAGCTTCATTACAATCTGTTGAGAGACCAGGAATCAGAACCAATTGACCCTGGAATACACCAGAATTCTTGACCGCATGAGATTATTTTTGTGTTTTAAGTTGCTATATTTGGGGAAAATAGACAGCAAATACAGATTTGTTGTAAACAATTCAGTCATCTTGTAAGACTGCTTTGCCTTTTATCATTTTTTTTCTTTGCGGTACCAGGGATTGAATTTAGGACTTTGTACTTGCCAAGCAAGCACTTATTCCACTGAGCTATTTCCCCAGCCCTTGCTTTGCCTTTTAAATAGTCTCTTTTGGCTTTGAAAATCTATGATCAACTGGGTGTGGTGATGCATACCTTAGTCCCAGTACTCAGGAGATAGACACAGGAGGGCTGCTGGGAATTTGAGGCCAGCATGGACTATGTAGAGTTCAACATCATCCGGAACTACAAAATGAGACCCTGACTCAAAAAAAAAAAAAAAAAAAAAGGAAAAGGAAAAGAAAAGATTTATGGGATCTATGGTGTACTTGTCTACCAGATTAGTCCCAATGGAAGTTAATGCTAAGTCAATGAAAAGATGGCTCAGAAGCATTATTTTGAATGCAGCTTTGCTGCATTCAAACTTGCCTCAGTTTTTTTTTTTTTTTTTTTTCTTGTTTCATAACCTTTGTTTATTCACTCATCTTTTTTATGGCCCGCTCAGCCCGCCCCGAGGGCAGGGCTGGCACAGCATGTGGTGCCGGGGATCGAACCGTGGTCCCTGAAGCTGCCCAAGCTTCCCCAAGCAGGCGCTTTAGACCACTGAGCCATCCCGCGGGGCCCCTTGCCTCAGTTTTATAATGCAATTTTACATTCAAAGACTGAGTTGTAGGCCAGGGATATAGCTCAGTGGCATAAGCTCCTGCCAGGCAAACTTAAGGTCCCAAATTGAGTCCCCAGTACCACCAAAACAACAACAACAAAACTGAGTTGTTAGCTGGAAGGTGAGTAGGGCAAGGCTCCAGGCTTTGAAGGCACTCAGAATGCAAAATCAAGAAAAAGAACTGATGAAACATCACATAAGAACCCCAAACAGCCACTCAAAGAACTCTGGACATCACTCTTACTTTCTCCCTGCTTCTTCTATGCTTTTTTTGGTTACTCTTCCTTCCTTCCTTCCTTCCTTCCTTCTTTCTTTCTTTCTTTCTTTCTTTCGAATTAGCTCATTTACTTTTTCAATCAGTTCTTGAGGTAGGTTTATTATCATCTTTTTATAGGAAGGAACTGATCCTATAAATCCTTTTTCTTCTTTTTTGTCCATCTCTACTCTCCACCTACTTCATGCTACCATGTTCCTGCCCTTAAGACTCTTCACAGCTAGGCCTAAGGTCCAGTCCCTCTCCACCATTTCTGTGCTCTTGGTCCCACTCATTCCCTTCCATCACCTGATGCTGCTTGACTTCCCTGAACTTGCTTAAAGCAGGCTCTGCCCCACCCCATGACTAATGCCATCACCACTCCGGCCACAAGGACCTTGGAAGCTTCCGGCTCAGGCAAGGTCCATTGCAGCCTATCTCCTCTTTGCCTGGGCACCTAGTCCTGGTACATGCACTCACTCCGACAGGCACAACGGTTTTGGTACATATGGTGGGGGAGGGGAGGGAGTTGTCAGGCGCTCACCATGACTAGCCCATACTCTGAACACCCTTAGGTGGGGCAGTCACTAAGACTCATTCTGTCTTTTTGAGATAGGGTCTTGCTATGCAGTTCAGTCATTCTGTCTTGGAAACTCAGATTTTTTGTAACTTCTCTTCCATACTTTATTGCATGTAGTAAATCTCTTATTACATCTTAGATGATGATGCAAGATTTTCTTTCTTTTTCTTCCTTTCTTTCATTCCTGGGGATTGAGCCCAGGGCTTTGGCACTGAGATACATCCCCCTGCCCCTTTATTTTTATTTTATTTTGAGACAGGATCTTACTAAATCATTACATTGTCCAGGCTGGGCCAAACTTGTGATCCTCCTGTCTCAGAGCACCAGGATCACAGGCGTGGACCACCATGCCTGGCTTCCAATTCTCTTGACAAAGAAACATGGAAGCAACCCGAGGATATTCTTTTTAATCACTCATGTTTAAAATTGTAAAGATAGTCTCTGAGCTACAGCACTAGGGATTGCCTCTACGACCCACAATACAAGTTTAATAAAATAGTGATGTTTCTAAGAATACAGAACTGGGGCAGAAGAAGGCCCAGAGAAATAGTTACTTTTATAAACATGTTAAGATTTAATTGAAAGTAACTAATTCATGAATCTGTTTGCCTTGGCAACGTCTGTGGGACTCATGATTTTATGCCTGACAATTTTCTTTCCCACTCCAATAAGATAAGTCAGTCAAACACACACTTGTTTTCCTAAAGACTTTTGAACAAACTTCTGTGCAAACCAACACCAACAGCTGCATTAAAGGTAGACGAGAGTTATTTTAGATGAGTTTAATACATATAAAATATTCAAATCATGACTATTACTTTCCATCAAATAGATAATCAAAGGCCTCCTCTCCTTTTTGATCCTCGATGTTTCTATTGCCTCCCTCATCAGCAGAATTCATCAGGTCTATAGATAAAATCTACAGAAACCTTAGCAATGAATAGGCAGCTCCACACTGTTCTACCTTACTTCGGCACCTTCAAGTTCCCTGCCACTTGACACCATAATACTCCTGCATTGAAATCGTGATGGAAAATGAAACGTGAAGGGGGCATTTGTCAACCTTGGAGAGATCTGAGTGTTTACACACCTGGCACTTTCCAGTGGGCAGTTCAAAGGCAAAGCACTAGTCGGGAGGGAGGAGAGTTACACTGAAATGATAACTATTCAATGTCTTTATTACTTTGAAGACCAAAGGCTATTTGGTCCTTGTTTGGGGACCTGTTTCCTGGTAACACTATGTGGTGTGCATTGAGGCATCTCAGCATCCACTTTGGCGTTTAATTTCTGCTTGTGCCAGCTTTCCGAACAATTTGAGAAGCATAAGGAACATACTTGACAAATGCAAGCGACGGGGTGGCAAATAAATACTTCTTTTTCAATGCAGTCTTTTTCATGCATTTGGTCAATAGAAAAAAAAATAGACGTTCATTACAGAAGATTTTGAAAACGTCAAAAATAAAAGAGAAATGTGGGGGGGGAATCACATTTATATCTGCCATCCAAAAGATAATCATTAATAATGATTTAGTACATTTCCGTGTGGGCTTTTATTCAGGCAGTTAAAAAAAAAAAAAAAAAACTAGTGCTGTGATAGTCCTAAAAATATATATATTACGTATATACTTTTGTGTCCTATTTTCACTTCCAATTATAACACAAGGAAAAAAATGCATACTTTGAAAGTTGATGTAAGTTCAGGGTTTGGTAAAAATATGTGTTTCATTTGAATTGGCAGTGAGGGTTATAATATTACTTTGAACATCATACAGCTACTTTTCTTTATTATTCACCCCTGCTTTGTATTAGTTGAATGTTCTATCTTTTTTAAATTTTAAAGAATTTTTTGAACAGTGACTATGGCTGCTAGCAGCTATATTTTATAACAAATACATTTGAATTAAAAATGTTTTAAATGTGTTAGTTTGCACTAGATCTGACGTTTATTTCATGCAATTTGTTTATTGAGTTCATTAACATATTACTGAACATCTAGCATTAACTCTAAAATGAAATAATTCTATTTCTTATAATAATAGAATTATTATGGGAAGCCATTATTTAAAGATCCAATATTACAAATATTTATTAAGTTCTTCAGTATGATACCAGTTTTCTCCCACACACCTACATTGTATCATAGCCCTAGTATAAGATACATAAGGAATAGTAAACAAGAATTAAATTTTTCTTTTTAAAAACTGTCAAAAGCTTGCTACATCAGCATCCAGCGACAGGAGGAGAAATGTCTCCAGTCTACTACACTCCCCTGCGAGCCAGGTTTTAATTTGTTAAGAACGGGGGAAAAGCCTATAAAAATCTTGGCAAAATACAAAGCTGCTAATTTAATCAATTTTAGTAGTTAAAGCAGTGATTTCAAGTGCTAACACAATCTGTTGGAAGAACTAATTTCCAAGGTAGGGGAGATTCATTTATTTCTACTTTTTCTTCCCAGTTTTCCAATCTGAAGGAATGTGGGAAGCCAGCCTGCACTGACAGACCTCCCAAGGAGAGAATGAGGCCCAGATTCCAAGCCCAAGGAGCAGAGAAATGGATCCCCCTCTTCCAAGTAGGGCTTTGTAGGGCCAGAAGCAGACCTCAAGGGATGCGCCTGAGGTGCAGAGGCCCCTGCGAGTGAGCAGGAATCACCACACTGGTGACCCATGGGCCAGGGCTGGGCTTCCTAGGTATTGCTCTGGCCTGAATCCTTCCTCTTTTGACAGCCTCCTCCCATTGAATTTCTTTCACCTCAGTGTAGTGGTATCATACTTCAGTAGACTAATGGACATGTTTCCAATTTCTAGAACTTTCTCTATAGCGCCCCTTAAAGGTGGACTCCAAAGGAGACATTTAATAGACCTGTGGAAGGGTTATTATGGCAGAAAAGCATACCCTCCCCTCCCCCATACATATTGGGAATTGATCCCAGGAAAAATTGACCTACATTCCCAGCCCTTTTTATTTTGAAACAAGGTCATGCTAAGTTGCCTAGCATGGCTGCAAATTATGATCCTCCTGCCTCAGCCTTCTGAGTAGCTGGGACTACAGATGTGCACCATCATGCCTAGTAGGAAAGGCTTTTTAAGTGCCATGCTCTGGCAATCTCAGAGTATAAACAATTTGGGCGATCTAAGTGCTACCTCTGAGGTCAGGTAAAGTGTACTTGGACTGGGAGGATGAAGAGAAACTCAAAGGCAAGAAGGTTTGGACTCCAGTGTGCCTGCCACTAAGGAAGGCTTCCAGGGCCTTTCCAAACTTCCTAAGGGGGATTCCTGGGAAATCCAAAGATAGGAGACCTTGAGGTGCATTCCCAAGACTGAGCCAATCCGTGGTCCCTCTCACCCAGCAGAAGGAAGCCACAAAATATTTAGCTTGTGTACCTCAGCACAAGGGACAGAGGGAGCCTTGAGGCAGCCCCTTAGGCCAGGGCGTGGTGAGAGCAGAGGCACAATTACATCCGTGTACCTGAGAGTCACATGGACTGGGTTGGAGGTGGGACAGCCCCCCCCCTTTTTTTTCAGTACCAGGGATCGAACTCAGGACCTTGAACTTACCAAGCAGGCACTTGTGCCACTCAGCTATCTCCCCACCCTGAAGTCCTGCAGTGGTGTGGCAGGGAGAAGGTAAAAGAGGGCCTCAGGTGAGGAGGGACAGAAGACAGGAATCACGTAGGATGGGAACAATACACAGGTGCCACTGGCCACTACTGAACAAGACATACCTGCCCCTTGCGGTTGGCTCTGTTTGAGTCCCCAGACCCTAACCTGACAGGATTGACCACCTGCCACTTGGCAGGATGACACTCAGGAAAGAAACTGAATTGTCAAAGACTGGAGAAAGGTACATTTCTTGCAAAATGGATGCAAATCACAAGATTCGTGCCAGTGACATGTACTCAATGGGATTTCCAAATAACTGCTTGTCACAGACAAGACACTTTTTCAAACTGTCGCGTGTTTTAGATTGTGAAGAAGAGTTGGACATCATGTCAGTGTGGAGGAAGAAACATCTTTGTTGTATTCTGATCAATGTCATCTTCAGACTGAAATCACAGCTTTACAGGATTTCTTTGAGGGGGTGGGATGACTATTTTCCTTAAGTTTTCTTTTTTTTTCCTTCAAGAATGGATTGACTAATTCATTAAGATTCTAGAAATAAGTTAGGGATTGTATTATACCACCTGCTTTTATTAATTGCTCAGTTAGCAGACTGACAGATTGTAATAATTTCCTCTCAATTGCTAAGGTAAAATAACCCCAAATATCACCACCATCTTTCTTTTTGCTAGAGACCCAAAGAATCCAGCTGAGGACCTGGAACCCACGGTAATGGATTGCAAGAGTCCCACTGGAGGCCTGGAGCCCTTGACAATGTCTCGTGCAGCCCTGCTTCATAGATCCGAACTGGGAAGGCTCAAAGGTCAGTGGTGGAAGCTGGGAAGTCTGTGCCAGCAGGCTGAGGGATCTGAACTGGAGCCAGGGAGCAACACTCAAGGTGAGAACCTGGGGTCCCCCAAAAGTACCACAGCCCTTCTCAGCAACAGTGAGGTCCCAAGCTCCTCTGATGATGCATGAGGAAAGCTGAGTTCCCATCAGGAAAGCCAACATGACCAGCTTCTCCAGGAGACTGAGTTGTACATCACCATCTGCCTGGAGCCCAAAAGCAGTGCTTGAAATGAGGACCAGAGCTCCCCCAAAGTGAACCACAGCCTCTCAGGGACAGGAAGGTCCTAAGCTTCTTTGATGATGAGAACAACTGAGTTCACCAGGAAAGCCACCATGACAAGCTCCTCCAGGAGAACAATAGCTCCCAACAGCAGCCAACCGCTTCTACCAGCTTCCAGAAGCTTTTCCTCTTCTTCTCTAGTTCTGTCTTCTCTAACTCTGTGGCAACAACCCCCCCGGGTGCCTCCCCTTCCCCAGCGCCGTGTTGGTTCAGTGCAGCTGGGTGTTAGAAGTTGCCCACCAGTTGGTAATCCACCACAGAAATGAACAGACACACCACAGAAAATGACCATTGGATACATGAAGAAATGCTCAACATGGCTGGTCTTCAGAGAAATGCAAGCTAAAACCACATTAAGATTCCACCTTACCCAGAACAAATGGCTATCATCAAGAAAACAAATAAGAAATGCTGCCAAAGCTGTGAGCTTTGATGGAACTGTAAACCAGTACAACCACTGAGAAAATCAGTGTGGAGATTCCTCAAGATGCTAAAACTAGAAATTCCACTCAACCCAGTTGTTCCCCTTCTAGGTGTCTTCCTTCCTTTCTTTCTTTCCTTCTTTCCTTCTTTCTTTCTTTCTTTCTTTCTTTTTTAATGAGCAGAACATATTTATTGAGAGAAAGAAAGCTCTTGTCTGAGAGAGAGACAGGAGGGGGGTCCCGAGTGGGTGTCCCCCCTAGGTGTCTTTCTAAAAGAGTTAAAGACAGCACACCATAGGAACCCACATACCCAGAAGCATAATTCATGATACCTAAATTTTGGAAGCAGCCTATATATCCATCCATAGATGAATGGGTAAGGAAAATGTAGTGTATGCATACAAATTATATACTGGAGTCATTCATGGAAAATGGGTGCACCTTGAGATTGTAATATCAAGGAAAATAAGATGCACAAGGTGAAATACCACGGAGTTTCTCTTATATAAGAAACCCAAATTATGAATAAAGAGCAAAATAAAAGACAGATAACAGGTTGTATGGAAATAGACCTCTCTCAAATGGGAGGGAGATATGAAGAGATGGAGGGGAGAGGGGAGGGAAAGAGGGTAACAAAAGGAAGTAAAACGTGTCACATACATACCAAGCCCACATGAGAAGTGGCAAGATTATGTATCGCAAACATGCACTAATAAAGAAAGACGTTAAGAGGAAATATGGCAAGACCTACGCATCTGTCACCATAGCCTGAAAGCTAGCTCTTCATTTAGCCTCTGTCATCAGCCTTCCCTCTGGAATGCTCCAACTTCCAAACATTGTCTGGGTTCCCTAGGTCTTCCTCTACCCATCCTTGCTTTCCCAGAACCTCCTCCACCCAAACACCCCATCATAGCTGTAGATACCATTGTTCTTTGCCCAGATCCCCGCTCGGAGCACCGCTTCTCAGCTTGCAGCCTCCAGGACCCCCACCGGGTCCAGCAGCCCCTTTGCTGCAGTTCCTCGCACTCAGCAGCTGGATCTTTGTTCTTTGATCCCAGGGATCTTCCTGTGCTAAGCAGAGGAAATGAGAGGGGAGCTGGAGCCCTCCTTTGAGACAGGATCCTGAGGCCCCTTTCAGGGAAGGGAGCAGCTCAGGGCCTGCCGGAGCATCCCCTTCCTGCAAGCCACTGCAAAGCCGTCCAGCTTTTTTTTTTTTTTTTTTTTCCAGTACTGGGGATGGAACTCTGAGCTTTGAACTTGGCAGGCAAACGCTTATGCAGCTGAGCTACATCCCTGGCCAAGGCTTCCTGGTATTGCACCCATCCAGCCTGGTACAGTTGCCCTGATGTGAGGGGAAATCCCCCTTCTCTGGCCCTCTGTTGCTCTTATCCTTCAGTCCTGACCCTGCTCCTGCATCTCTGTCCTCCCCCTACAGGCCGGAGCCTCAGCCGTTTCCCCTTCACTGTGCAGGTGATCTGTGCGCTGGCTTTCCTGTCTCTCTCAGTCACAACAGACACCAGGAGAAGCCGCCACCCTCAGCAGCCTCCCTAGATGATCATGGTTCTTCCAGAAACTCTCGAATGTCCCTGCAGGCCGCCCCTCCCACCAGGTTCCCATCCCAATTTCCTGCCCCTGGGAGTTTGAAACGATTCCACTCTGACCTTAAGTCTGTGTGGACCTAGCCATCGAGTCTCCACTGAGCAGGGACATGTGCTGTCTGTTCAGCCCAGGACGTTTCTCAAAGATTCTCGAAGATTCTCCAGGAGACACCCACCTGAGCCGCTTCACCTGCCAACACCTGGTGCAGGGGCAAGAGGGGCCCAAGTAACCATGCCCTCAGAACACACAGGACCCTCCCTGCGCCTCAGTGGGCCTGCAGCACAGCGCCTGCTCCTTCGAGGTCCGGAGGCGGGAAGCTGTCGGCCAGCCCACCCCACACTAAGGAAACACTGGAGCCACTGAACTTACGGAATTTACACAGAGAAAAGCTGCATCCTGCTTCCCATTGCAGGGGGCCCAGTCCAAACTCAGCCCTGGCCGTGGGTGCTTTGGATGGGACGGCCAGCAGGGTGTTGGTCCCCTTGCATCATGATGGGGTGGAGAAGAGAGAGAGAGAGAGAGAGAGAGAGAGAGAGAGAGAGAGAGAGAGAGAGAGGAGGGAGGAAAGGGGAAGCAAGGGACAATCTGGAGCCCCGCCAATCTCTCTGAGGCACACCCTCCTCCCACAAGGCCCTCACTCCCAGAAGTCCATACCGACTCCAGTAGCATCACCCTGCTGATTCTGAAACTTCTGTGGGTGTCAGAGTCAGCAGGAGGGCATGTTGAACATCAGCTTGCAGGATACTCTTGGAATTTCTAACTATAAGTTTGGATGGAGTCAGACTGCACACTTTTAACAAGTTCTTAGATCACAATGAGCCACTGGTGGTTCACCAAATCCACTTGAAGAATTGGCTTAAAATCTACAAACATCTAATATTTTGTGTATCCGAGATGAGTAGTGTTTGTAGCTGATCCAGCTGCTCTGAACGCCACCAAGGACATAGGTTCTTTTACTTTCTGTTCTGCCATCATTAGAATACTGGCCTTTGGTCTTCATGCTGACTGCCTCTGACTTTAGGATGGCTGCTGCAGCTCTGGTTATCACATCCACCCTCAAGACAGAAAAGAAGAGAACTGGCGAGCAGCAGCTATGATTTGCTTCTTTTGTGAGGAAACAAAGGCTTTTCTGGATAAGTCCTTCACTCCTGAAGACTTCTTTTTTTTAATTTTGTAAATCTATATCACTTTAATTTTTCCAGTGATGTCAGTGATACATTCATGGAGAATGAGTCAATGTCAAGGCAGCAAAACTATCCCCAGATTTTAAGAAACAAAGCCTGAAGAACAACAAAAGTGCCTTTCACAATGGCTGTTCATTCCTGGGGAAGGACCTGAGCTAAATCCAATCCCAGGGAGATAGTAATATTTATTAATTTCAGTAAAGATACCTAAATCTAACTTATTTAACCTTAGCTGGGGAGATAGCTCTGTGACACAAGTGCCTGCCTGGCAAGTGCAAGGTCGTGAGTTTGAACCCTGGTCCCACACAAAAAAAAAAAGAAACAAAGAAAACACGTTATAGTTTTATAAAGTATGTTTGAGCTGGGCATGGTGGCACATTCCTTAGTCCCAGCACTTGAGAGGCTGAGGCAGGAGGATCGATGTGAGTTGAGACCAGTCTGGGCTACAAAAGTGAGCTCCAGTCTAGCCTGAACTACATAGTGACACCCTGTCTCAAAAAAGACAAAAAAATAAAGTGTGTTTGTTCAGCTTCTTTCCTTCAGGGAAGCAAGTTTGTGGGCTTCATTTTATTTCTCATTGTTCAGATAGGATATTTGTCCAGCCGCAAGGGAAGCTGGGAAGATGAGTTCTAGTCTCCTGCACCATGTGGTTGGAGGCATGGAATGAGAAGAGACTTGCATGCAGCTGCTCAACTGACCATAAACCTTTTATCTGAAGCTAGGGAGCTAATCAAACCAGAAACTGAGGCAGGTGTGCTGCTGCATACCTGTAATTCCAGCACTCAGGAGGCCCAGAGAGGACCATCACAAGTTTGAGCCCAGCCCAGGTGACTTAGGGAGAATCTATCCCAAAATAAAAAAGGGCTGAGGCTATAGCTCAGCGTAACCCTAGTGCTGCCGTCTCATGGCCGGTGCTTCTCGTGTAGCTGTGCATGAGCTGTTTCAGTCTCTAGTATACGAGCTCATGGCCGCAGGACTTTCATCTCTTGTACTCTGTATTCCCAGGACCTAAAGTAGTACCTGGCCCTCAATAACTATGTGAAGAAATCACAAAATCTAGAAAAAATATTTGATTGTTTGTTAATTTATTTATTTTTGTGTTTATATATTGGGGCCAAGGGCCAGTCTGATTGGGGTCATGTGGACCACCAGGCTGGAACTTCAGTCAGGATGGAAGGCCCTGTTGCTTCACAAGCCTGAGGGGAGGCCCTCAGAGCAGCAGTCTGGAGCTGGCAGGAGTTGTATGGGTTAGTCTCGGAAAACTTGCGTTCCTCCTCAGGATACATGGCACTTGCTTGGCCTGCTCTCCACTGATTTGAAGAAGCCTGGCCATGGAATGAAGGGTAACGGACGTCATCCCAAGTCTATGGATTATAAACCTTACAACTAAACATTTCCGACAACTTCTTGGCTGGTATTTGACCCAAAAAACTGAGTGCCACAGTCCAGCCACATTGACTCACACAATTAACCATCAGAGTGTAGAAGGGGGAGGGGAGCTACACAATCCTTAATTTTTTTTTAATTTTTAAATTTTATTTTGAAGAGTAAAAACAAAAACCAATAACGGAAACAAGGTAACATGTAACAATATATATGTGACAGATTTTCAAAGCAAGAATAGCTAATTAATAATGGTTGGAGAACTTCATCTCTGTGTTGTATATGCTGATTATTTCTTTTCTTTTTTCACAATCCTTAATCTTGAGGGATGAGAAAGAACAGAAGGAAATAAAAATGGAGCAAGTGCTCTGTGGTCTCCGGGGACACAAAGAAAGTTCTGTGGAAGCAGAATTTGGGAAGGCCACTGAGCAGGCCTCCTAGGGAAGTGGTCTTCAAGGTATCTCCCCAGATGAAGGGGGAAGAGGCCCTTCCAGGGCAGCCTGGAAACCCTTGTGCATTGGTCCAGGTCTGCCAGACTTTGGAAAGCAAATCCTGGTTACCATAGCACCCACCTCCTATACCTTCAGCTCAGTGCTAGCATTACACTGCCGTAACTGATCTGTTGTATTCCTTTTCCTATTTATAAGTTATGTGTCCTCATTCTTGAATGCAGGCATCTTATACTTTTTTATTGGTTATAATTCCCATCTCATAGAAAGTACATAAAATCGTGTCTACTGAAAGTACCCACTAAGCTGGACCTCTTGCCCAGGGTCCAGTCTACTGGGCTTCATTGTTCTTTAAGAAACCTCCTGTTCTTTAAGAAACCTCCCCTTGGGCTAGGTGTGGTGGCACATGCTTGTAATCCCAGCACTTGGGAGGCTGAGGCAGGAGGATCAGTGTGAGTTCAAGACCAGCCTGGGCTACAAAAGTGAGCTCAAGGCCAGGCTGAACTACATAGCGAGACCCTGTCTCAAAAAGACAAAAAAAAAAAAAGAGAGAGAAAAAAGAGACAGAGAGAGACAGAGACAGAGACAGAGACAGAGAGCTCCCCTTACCTGGCTAAGAGTATGGTACTCGATCAAACTTGTCCCTTCTCCGGGGCAAAGAGGCAACACCAGACACACCTTTGGCTGGTATCTCCTTGGGAAGGAACTAAGGTGCAGTGACTGGACTAGAAAACATCAGAGCTGGGTTTTCCTAAGTTGACCCCAAGCAGCCAGCCTTTAGCTGCTCAGAGCTGTCTTTTTCAGAAGCCTTGCTGTCCAGTTTAGTCTATGAACATGTGAGCTAGTGCACACCTTTCTAAGTTTACTATAAATTTCTTTCTCATTTCATTTGGCCAGAAAAGCCTATTATAGTCTTGTCCTTCAGATCAGAGCGCAGAATGTAGCAAACACAAGAGCTACAGCAAAACTGTACATGATTGCAGCGAAGTTTATGCAGAAAGCGTCTAAGAAGAAGTAAACAGCTGGATCCCAGCTTGTTAACTGAGGCCTAGCACACAAAGTAACTTGATGATAGACCATAACATTGGGCTGATAATACGGCATTGGTTGAATCGCACTGGCTGCCGGGAGGTAGATATATGAGAAAGATGTTGTTCTTGCTGGCAGGACTTTGCGGTCCTCACTTAGAGCCCCATGTGAAGCTATCATATTAATTAGGGGAGCAGGTTCTTCTGGAATAAGAACCACTGCAAGCTTCAGGAGCCAGTTCACACTGCTTTAAGTAATAAAGGAGATTCATGGGCTCATGAAACTAATAGGGAAAAATATTATAGACTGAGAGACTCAGACACAATTGTTGTGCTGTCTATCTATCTCTCTAACTCTCTATGTCTATCTATCTCTATTTATCTCTCTAAAGCATTTCTAGAGCCAGGTGTGGTGGCACACATCTGTAATCCCAGCACCTGGGAGGCTGAGGCAGGAGAATCAGTGTAAGTTCGAGACCAGCCTGGGCTACAGAAGTGAGCTCAAGGCCAGCCTGAACTGCACAGCGAGACCTGTCTCAAAAAAAAAAAAAAAAAAAAACCTGTTAAAAAAATAAAGCATTCTAGCCTAATACCATATCAGGTCTTCTTGTTTTTGATAGTTCTGGGGACTGACTCAGATTGACCTAGCTGAGCAGGCTCTCTGTCACCAAGCTCCACCCCAACCCCCTGTGCCAGTTTCTGGTACACAGAGAAGATAACTTTTGCCTCACTTCTATAAATGTAGACCCCAGGGGAAGACCCTGATTGGCTTTCCTTGGTCACATGTCAGGGAGGCCACTGTAGTGGGGCACAGTAATGACAGTGCCTGGTGGGTGTAATCCCTGGTGGGGTTACCGTGACTGGTATCCACACCAAAAATTCCCAGTTGGAGAGAAAGGATGAGATTCCTGGAAATAGTGGAAAAAGATTCTGGGCGGACAAAACAAACACCGATTACGAGTGCTCAGAAAGTGGCTTCAAGTTTTTAGAGGCTTAGAGCGGAGGGTTGAGATCCAGGGCTCTCATGAAGAATTCCTGCCAGCGAGACCTCGCACAGGAGGGGCAGCAGATAGGCTCTTAGGGCTGGGGGAGAGGGGACAAGGAGAGCACTGTGAGGTAGCACAGGGCTGCTTGAGTGGTTCTGGGGGCTCATGTAAGAACTAAGGGATGGTGGAGTTAAATTCTGGTTACTAGGGTCCCATTCAGGAATCTCCAGGGGTAGGGCTGCTAGAACCTATTTACATGAGAGCCTTAATAATCTCGTGTGACAGAATTACATAAATTCTAATAACCATGTCAGGGGAAATTAGGGGGGGGGGGTGAGTGACTTTAAAGAATTAATTTCCAGGCCAGCAAGATAGCTCAGCGGACCAAGCACCTGCTTAGGCAAGCACAGGGACTGGGGTTTGATCCTCAGCACCACATGCCATGCCAGCCCAGCCCACAGGTGCACTGAGCCTGCTGCGGGGTCCAGGCATGGGGGCACATACCTGTAATTCCAGTGCTGGGAAGGCTGAAAGCAGGAGAATCACTTTGAATCTGAGCTGCCTAGTGAAATGCTGTACTAAATACATTAAAAAATACCTTAAACAATTTATTTCTTATTTTTGACTAGATTTTAATTAGAAGAGGGTGGGATGCATTTTAATGGCCCAGAGAGATACTGAGCGGGAAACGTTTCTCCTTCTCTTGCTCCCCAGTGAGGAAGGAGAGGATTTTCAACTCATGCTAGTGGCCACAGCTCTCTTTAGAGCTTCCAGCCCAGCTCATGGGAGCTAGCCGAGGCCCAGGATTAAAGGGAATGATCTGGCTTCCCTACTATCTCTGAAGGCCTCTGCAAAAGCAAGATAACCAGAAGACCAGGTGGGGGGCTTAAGGGGTGAAAGTAGACTTCCCCTGCCCCTGGCACCTGTGGTCCTGACCACAGGCCAGGACCCAGGGCTCACTCTGGGGGGCAGAGGGAGGCACGGCTGTACCAGAGCTGTCAGCTCATGCATGACTTGAGTGGTACATGTCCAGGCCTGAGGCTCTGGTGCTATCTGGCACAGATGACTTCTGAATAGCAGGGAGCACTACTGGGTGGAAGCAAGAGGCAGTCCCTCGGGGTCCTGCATCTGTAGAAGTTCTCATCTTTGCCCAGTAGGGTGCAATCTGCCTGTAACTCCAGATACTCCTGAGGCTGAGGCAGGAGGAGCATTAAGTCCAAAATCAGCCTGAGCAATTTAGGGAGACCCTGTCTCTCAATAAAATTTTTAAAAGGCTGGGGTACTGTTCAGTGGTATAATGGTTGCTTAGGATTTGCTAGGGCTGAGTTCAAAACTAAATACATACATACATACATACATACATACATACATACATGCCCTCATCCACACTCGAGAGCATCAGATTGTCTCTTCACAGAGTAGTGGCTAGTGGCTAACATTGTAAATTGCAGAGCTGATCTTTCCAGGCTTTTTCCTGACGTTGCCACTTGCTTGTTCCTATTGAAACCTTCAACACAAGGCTGTGTGGGGATTTGTTCAAGTCACATGTGTGAACAATTGATTCCAGAGTCTTGCCAAAGTTTCTTTAGCATTTTTTCTTTTCTTTTTTTGGGACAGGGTTTCCCTATGCAGTTCAGGCTGGTCTTGAACTCACTTTGTAACCCAAGGTTGACCTCAAATTCATAGCTCTATCTCCAGTGTGCTGGGATTACAGGTGAACAACACCATATCCAGCCAATTTTTTTTTTTCTTTTGAGGCAGGGTTCACTATGTAATTCAGGCTGGCCTTGAATTCTAGCATTCTTCTTATGAAGGGGGTCAAAAGAATATGAAGAGATAAGCAAAAGACGCCAGGCAAGACTGTGGGACAGAAGAGAAGGGCCTAGGGCTCCAAAGAGAACACAAGTTGTTGAAGCAATTAGGAATCCGGTAGGAATAGGATTGAGCTAGGAACATGCTATTTATTTCTGTGTGAGTGAATCCGCGATTTTTTACTCTCAGAGTACATGAGTAATTCAAGCCAGAAAAAAGAGCGAAGCTAGAATTCATAGTGGATTTTGAATGCTTAGCCAAGAAGGTTGGATTTCATGTAAGAGGCTGTGAAGAACAATGGGAGGGAACTGTACGAAGATTAATCCGGCTCTGTGCAAAGAGGGCAGAGAAGGAAAGCTCCGAGAGAGAGGCCAATTAAGAGATTATGGCCAGAGACCATGGGAGACGCGCAAGGAAGCGAGATAGGACCGTGGGACTGAGCAGGAAGCAGGGGACAGATGTGAAAGAGACGCTGAGTGACAGAACGATCCCAGGCTACAGCAAGCAGCAGCTCGTCCAGCCTGCAGTGTGTTCCAGTCGAGATCCTAGAATTTTACAAACTATTCAGATTAGCACCTTACCATATGCACACCAGGCAGCTATTGGATTTTCTGTTGTTGTGCATATATATTGTTTTAAACACTATACAGCTTTCCCAGACTAAGCTTCTAATTCTTTCATTGAGCAGTACATGGAGTGATAATGCTCTAGCACAAATGTCTTAATTGATTTCCTATTCCCAGATCATCTTACATGTGTCGATCTTAAACTATTTTACCATCTGCTGATGCATTATAAATCTAATAAATTATTAATAAAGTGTATGATAAGTGGCAAATATACCTAACGAAGCATTATTTTCGTACTGTTGCTAACAACTGTCTATTTTTCACATCAGTGCTTTCTTTTCCTTTCATGTTGATTCTAAGTATTTATTCTCCATACGCAGGGAAGATAAATGAAAGAAGCATGAAGAAAAAAAAGATGAAAAATATACTTACTAACCAATTGTAACCTGATCAGCAGGATTCAAGAAAAATATATAATTGCTCCATTACTACCATTGTTTGCTATTACCCTGGAATTCAGTTTTGATTCTAAATTCAAAATCAAGAATTAGAGATATTTAGGGTGGGCCAAATAGCTCAGTGGATTAAAGCTCCTGTAAGCAGACACAGGGGTCTGGGGTTCAATCCCTGGGGAGTACCATGCTGGTGCACTGAGACAGCAACTGAGACTGGGTGAGATGGCATGTGCCTGTAATACTGTAGGGAAGGGACTGGGGAGATAGCTCCATGGCACAAGTGCCTGACTGGCAAGTGCAAGGCTGTGAGTTTGAACCCCAGTCCCAAAAAAAAAAAAAAAAAAAAAAAAAGTTCCTGTAGGGATCCATCGACCTTACTGCAAACTGGTTTAACCCTGGGGAGACACAGCAGTAGGAATCAGAAAGAGACAAGACAAAAACTTGGGCTAGGTGGTCACCAGCCTGCCTGATGGGCGAGACTAACTCAATGCACACACAAATGATCCTTTACTTATACTTGTACAAAGTTTGCATCCCATAACACAAGGTTACTCAGCAACCAACAGCTGGTCTGAACCAGACAGGATGTTTTTCTCAACACTAGGGTAGTTTTCTGTTCCAGTCAGAGAAGCCCAGTCCCACCTACACGCACACTTGATCGATTTCCTGGCTTCCTGTGGCTCCCAACATAATCCCAGCTCTTGGGAGGCTGTAATCAGGTGGATCACTATGAGTCTGATCTAGTAGTGAGACCCTGAGCACCCTGTTGACCCTTCCCTAAAATATAAAAAAAGGAAGGAAGAAGAGAAGGAGAAGGAAGAGGAGGAGGAGGAGCACAAGGAGAAGGAGGAGAAGGAGGAGAAGGAGAAGGAGAAGGAGAAGGAGAAGGAGAAGGAGAAGGAGTAGGAGAAGGAGGAGAATAATTAGAGACATTTAGAATTGACGAGGTGGTGCACTCCTGTAATTCCAGCACTCAGGAGCCTGAGGCAGGGGGATTGCTTTGCATGCTGGGCTACATAGTGAATTCAAGACCAGTCTGAACTACACAGTGACACTTTGTCTCAAAACAAAACAGCCAGTCATAATGTTGCACGCCTGTAATCCCAGCACTCAGGAGGCAGAGGGAAAAGGATCTTTGTGAGTTCGAGAATAATCTGGGCTACAAGGTGATGTTGAGGCAAGCTTGAACTGCACAGTGAGACCTTATCTCAAAAAAGACAAAAACAAAACAAAATGAATCAGATATATTTGAAATTACATAAATATCTAAGGCTACACATTGTCTAGTTATCCAATAATTAAGTTATAATATTAATCTTGATTTTTTTCTGATCAGTTAGCTCCAAGACTACTTCCCTATGCTATTGTGAAGACTATATGAAGTAGTTTCCATTAAACTATGAAGTATGATATGTATGTAAAATATCATCCCTCCAGTTTTCTCAAAAAAAAAAAAAAAGATGCATACTTACAGTCTGCTTAATTAACTTCCATGCAGAAATCTAACCCAGAAACGTCAGGGATCATAACTGAATATTTTTAGATAACTGTCTAAGCAAACATACTTCCTGACTGGCCAGGAAGATAATACACACAATGGACAGGTAGCAGGTGACCTACAAAAGATTCTGCCCTAGAAAACAGGAGGCTGAAGCATAAGGCAACATCCTCCAGATCTGCTCCCTAGTGCCACAAGAGTGTGGCATCACCATTGTTCACAGAACCAGGGCCTCTTGGAGCCAGGTGCCTCTAGCAGTGTGGCATGTGCTGCCCATGCCCAGGGTCTTCCGTCAACCTCCATCACAGAGAACAGTTTTATTAATAGAGTAAATAAAATAGCTGCTGAGTACCTCTCAGGAAGAAGCAAGCTCAATGTCATGGTCATTTCAAGATGAGCAACCCACATCCAGAATGGTGGCATCAAGGGGCCTGGCTGACTGGATTTGAATCCTGACTGCTTTCTTGCTTTGTTTCTCTAGAAACTTCTCTCAAGGTCAGGGCCCCTAGCTTTAGAGGAAGAATACTTCTTGGGTTAGGGATTCTTTTGAAAACGAGATGAAATAAAGTCTGTAAAAACTTCCACAGTATCTGGCACAGAGCCTACAGTATATATGTGAGTAGGGGGTGCACCAGTCCTGCTTTTGACTGAATCCGGTAATTGACAATGCTTTGCAAGAGGAGCGCATATGTATACTCAGTAAATGGTGTTAGAATAAGTGGATGGTCATATGGTCATATGGAAAAAGTTAAACTTGATCTCTACCTCATGCTTTACCCCAAAATAAATTCCAGGTGTATGAAAGACAGAAACATAAAAAATAAATCCATAGAGTAGCCAGGCATGCTAGTGAACGCCTGTGATCCTAGTACTCTGAGAGGCAGAGGAAGGATGATGACAAGTCCCAGCCCAGTGTGAGCAACTTAACAACTTAGTAAGACCTTGTCTCAAAGTAAATGTTAAGAGATGGAGAGATAGCTCAGTGGCATAAACAGCTGCCTGGCAAGCACAAAGTCCTGAGTTTGATCCCCAGTACCAAAGAGAAAAGTTAAAAAGGCTAGGGATGTACCTTAGTGGTACGGCTCTGGTTTAAATCACCATTACTGAAAAAAAAAAAAAAAAACTTTTAAATATTATTGATGCCAGGTGTAGTGGTGTACATCTATAACCCTAGCATTTGAAAGATTATGGTGGGAGGATCATTGTGAGTTCAAGGCCAGTCTGGGATACATAGAAAGACCCTGTCTCAAAAAAATCGTTGAAATACGAGAAGTCCAGGGGCCAAGGAGATAGCTCCATGGCACAAGTGCCTGCCTGGCAAGTGGAAGGTTGTGAGTTCAAACCCCGGTCCCACCCAGAAAAAAAAAAAAGTCCATTTAAGTATGATACAAAACCCAGAAGGTATCAAAATTAAAATTGGTGAAGCTGAACTGCATAAATTTTTGTTAAGATTTTGTATGGCAGGGGTTGGTCAGATAGCTGAGCTGATTAAAGCACCTGCTTAGGCAGACTCAGGGACCTGGCTTCAATCACTGGTGTGCCTTGTTGGCCCCACACCCCAGGACAATGTGACTGACACTGGGCTTGGTGGCGCGTATGTGTCACCTCAGTGCTTGGGAGGCTGAATATGGGAGGAACAGTACAAGTCCAATCTGTGTAGTGAGACCCTGTAGTATTAAATTTTAAAAAAAGATTTAAAAGAATAGGGGCCAGGGAGATAGCTCAGTAGAATAAGTGCCTGCCTGGCAAGTACAGGGTCCTGAGTTGAATCCCTGGTATCTGGAGGGAAGGAAGGATATTTTGCATGGCTAAAAACCACTATAAACAAAAGAAACACTATGGAAAATTTGCAACATACATCACGAAGACACAATTGCTATAAAAGGCTCTGACATATCTATTTTTTAAAGCCAGTAAGAAGTCACCCAGCCATTCAGGAGACACTTTTTTTTTTTTTTGATCTGGTCTCACTCTGCAGTTCAGGCTGACCTTGAGCTCACTTTGTAGCCCAGGGTGGTTTTGAGATTGGAACAATCCTCCTGCCTTAACCCCCCAAGTTCTGGGACTTGGAGGCAGATTATATTAATTAATTCAATGCCAGTCATTACTGGTAATCTGAAAACTAGGTGCCATGGCCACCATGCCTTCCTCATTGATACGATCTCTTTGTCTTAGTTGGAGCAGATGGAAGGGCTGGGAACTAACCAGGAATCAATCAATCAATGGATCAATCAATCAATCTCTGTCTCTCTCTTTGTCTCTCAGCCTCTTTGTAGGACTGACTTAGGGTTACTCACGTTGTGGGGGACCTCTGGCCCTGGTGGCCAAATGCCCCCTCAGAACACGCATTTCAAGAGCAACACCTCCAAGAGGTTGGGAAAAGAAGCTATCAGGCCTTTTAAAGGCTGGAACTGCTGGGCACAGTGGTGCACATCTGGAATCCCAGCTCTCTGGGAAGCTGAGACAGGAGGGTAGCAAGCTCCAGTCCAGCCTGGGCAATTGAGACAGAACCTGTCTTAATGTTAAAGGGGCCATGAGCTCAATCCCCAGAGTCATGAAAATTAAGCAAATAGTAAAATAAAGTCTGGAAGTGACACAGTGTTACTTGCACCATATTCTATTGGGCAAGCAGTCCCCGGAGCACAAAGATTCAGAGAAAAAATGTTAACTCTCTCAGGAGAATGATATAGATCTTTGCTGTTCTCTTTAACTCACAAGTAATGTAAAACACTTCCTAGGGATATTAAATTCAAATAAAAGTGGAAGTAAAAGAACATATATTTTATTTTCTACTATGTTAGTATATGCACAGTTAGGATTTGCGGTAGAACATACACTACTAGGAACAAGGATTTGGAAGAAGAGGAATTATCTGACTGGGAAACAGTAATAACGGAAAGATCCTTTATTGTACAGCTATTTATATATTTTTAATTGTATATCATGAACATGTATTACTGATTAAAATTCTAAATCAGTTTTTTAGATCACACAACAGTTGACACGGTTTGTGTCACACATGAAATAAATATTGCTTCTTGTAGATAACCCGAGAATACTTCATGTAATTTTCTTTTTTTTTTGATACCAGGGATTGAACTCAGGACTCTGCACTCGCCAGGCAAGCACTTATTCTACTGAGCTATCTCTCCAGCCCTGTAGTTAATCTTTTTAGAAAAGTTTCTAGTGAGGCACATGTGGCCTCCAGCTACCGGGTATCCTTGGACAAAAGATTTAAAACCAACCTGGCAAAAAAATAAAAATAAAAATAAAATTAAAAAACCAACCTGGCCTACTGGATGAGACCCCTCCTCTCACTATGTTTAACTTCTTGCTCTTTAATGTGAAAGGATGGATCAGGGGCTGGTGGAGCTCAGGAGTACAGGACTTGCCCAGTATGTGCAACACCCTGACTTTCATTTCCAATACTAAAAAAATAAAAATAAAAGATGATTTGCTTCAAATGAGCCAGTCATGGGCCAGGGATACAGCCCAGTGGTACAGCGCCTGCCCAGCAAGATTGAGGCCCCGAGTTTAATTCATGGTATCAAAAATATAAAAATCAAAATGTTGGCAAGATAACTCAGTGGACTAAGAGCCTGCCTGGCAAACCCAGAGACTGACTGGGGCTCTATGCCCGGCATCATATACCACACTGGCCACACACACCCAGGCCACGCCCCCCACGCCCAAGCTGAGCTGGACACCCATCTGGGCAGTATCACAAGGGGAGGCTGAAACAGAAGGATCACTGAGTCCGAGCTGTGTGGTGAGACCCTGTACCAAATACATTAAGTCAATAAATCAATGCAAGAAACAGAAATAAAATAAACCAGTAAGCTAGGTGTGGTGCATGTGTGTAATCCCATTACTTGGGAAATTGAGACAGGAGGATCTCTGCAAGTTCAGGACCAGCCTGCGGGGTACAAAAATGAGTGCAAGGCCAGCTCAACTGCATAGTAAGAGCCTGTTAAAAAAAAAAAAAAAAAAAAAAAAAAGGTTCACCAGGTGGGGTTCCATCCTCCGCCTGCCATACTGGGCCCCACTCCCAGGGTGTGCTGAGAGAGCAATTGAGACTGGGCATGGTGCCAAGGGCCTTAATCCTAGCTCATCAAGGCTGAAAAATAAAAAGGATCACTACAGATCCGATCTGCATAGTGAGATCCTGTAGACCCCGTGCTAAATACATTTTTAAAAATGTACATATTAAGAATATTTTTCCAGAAATTCTCAGATAATTATAACAGAACAATAACAGGAGTAATACAGGGCAGGCCTGGTAGCTCAGCAGATTAAAGCTTGTGCTTAGGCTGACGCAGGGACCGGGTTCAATCCCCAGCATGCTGTGCTGGCCCCACCCCCACCACGCACTGAGAGCTGAGATGGTGATTAAGACTGGGTGTGGTGGCGTGCGGCTACAAATCCAGCCCTAGGGAGGCTGAAAACAGGAGTATCACTATGAGTCTGATCTGTGTAGTGAGACCCTGCACTAAAAATGTTTTTCTTTTTTTTAAATTAAAAGATTAATCCAGTTATAAAAAAGAAAAAAAAGCATTTTCAACAACTGCATCTTGGGCCCTTTTGATAGCCTTCCTATTAATGAGAAATAGTTCAATTTCTTCTTTAAAATAAATTGAGAAGTTAAATTCTTTGTGACTTTTCCCTCTTGAAATGCAATAAAAATGTTACAATAGAGACTTGCCATGACTGATACTGGCTTTTGAAAACATACTATTAACTTTTTAGTTGCTACAAGTTTCTTTTTATGCATAGAAAGTACTCTCGCTATTCTTAAGAAGTATTTTGAAGATCCAAAGAAAGAAGTTCGACTGCAGCTTTTCTACAACATTGCCATTATTTTTCGTGGTGTTGTTGCCAAAGAGGAGGGTACAGCATCTGAGCCCGCTAAGCAGCTTGCGAATCTCTTTGCTTACAACAGAATTTAGAAGAAGGAATGATAAATGTGCGCCATTTAAAGTAAGGGCATTGTGAAAGAAAATCGCACGCAGAAAGCAGTCAAGTGGATTCCCTGAAATAGAAGATGTAAGTTCCGTGGAAGTGTGAAGCATGCTGGCTTCTCCTAATGGGTTCAACAGGACAAAGTGGGGTGCAGTGGGCCTGTGTTTGTTTGTTTTGCTGGATCTGTAGCATCTTCCCCGCCCTTGTTTTCTGCATCTCTCCCTTCCTTTGGAAGGAGTTCCACGCTGTCGTCTGCGTCGTTCCTGGCCAGGACCTCCCCCTGGCGATGCCGGCGCAGAAGCACAAGGCCTGGCTCCAGGTGCCTTTTGAGGCCCTGCGGACCAGACGCACCCCCTAACTGGAGCACCAGAATGCTCCTTGCCGGAAGTCCGCTTCTGGCGTGAACCTAGCATAGAAGTGAGCTCCAGGCAGCTGTGTGTGGTGCCGTGACTGCGCAGTCTCCGTTGTCCACCTCCGTGGCTCCCTGGGTCCCGCTGTTTTCCAGCCTTTGAGCCCTTCTGCATACTAACACATGGATTCGTTTGCATGTAAGAGAAACCAGAAATAACGAGCGTTTCATCAAGATCCAGGTTTATTTCTCTTTCACATACCAGTTTGGATTGTTATAGTAGCCAGCTGGAATCCAAAGTGCTTCTAGGCCTGGTGGGGAGGCACATACCTGTGATCCCAGCACTCTGGAAGCTGAGGCAGGAAGATCACTGCTAGTTTGAAGCCAGACTGGGCTAGAGTGACTTAAAAGGCAGCCTGTCCTACACAGCAAGACCCTGTCTTTTTTTTTTTTTTTTTTTTTTTTTGTATTTGAAATTTTTTAAAGTATTTATTTATGTTATGGCTGGCTAAGCCTGCCCTGCAGGTGGGACTGGCACAGCACGTAGTGCCAGGGATGGAACCGCAGTCCCTGCGATTGCCTAAGCTTTCCTAAGCAGGCACTTTAGACTGCTGAGCTATCTTGTCAGCCCCATGACACCCTGTCTTTTTTTTTTTTTTTTTTTTTTTTTTGTCTTTTTGAGACAGGGTCTCACTATGCAGTTCAGGCTGGCCCTGAGCTCACTTTTGTAGCCCAGGCTGGTCTCGAACTCACAGCGATCCTCCTGCCTCAGCCTCCCGAGTGCTGGGATTACAGGCGTGCGCCACCACACCCGGCATGACACCCTGTCTTAAACAAACAAAATCCAAGTGTTTCTAGCTGTCCGTGTTGCCATCTGTGAGGTATGGGCCAGTAAGGAGTTTCAGCCATCACACAGGCAAGGTGGAAAAGGGAGGCGGTGTCTGCCTCCACCACCCTCTAAGGCTGCGTCCAGGAAGTTGCTTCCCATAGCTCAGAACTCAGCCAAAAGCCAGACCTTGCTGCAGAGGAAATTGGGGCAAGTCAATAAATCACAGGCCATGTGGATGCATTCTGGTACTGAGCAGAAAGAAAAGAAACCGAATAGCAGCAGGTACTCTGTCACAAACCTCCCAGAATTCGATGGCTTCTGTTACTAAAGTCAGGAAGAATTCAGAGAGGAAGCCCTAAAAGGAATGATGGAAGGGGTGACATTATGTAGAGACACCTGGCATCATGGTGCCTCTGAGATATAAATCAGACACTGAGAGCCAACAAGATAGTTCAGCAGACTAAACACCTGCTTTGGTAAGTGCAGGGATCAGGGTTCGGTCCTCTGTCCCACATGTCATGCCAGCCCTGCCCCTGGGGCATACCAAGCTGGAAACTAAGTCTGGGCATGGTGGCACACATCTGTAATCCCAGTGCTGGGGAGGCTGAAAACAGGAGGATCACTATGAGTCTGAGCTGCCTAGTGAGCCCCTGTACCAAAAAAAAGAAAGAAAAAAAGAAGGAAAGAAAGAGAGAGAGAAAGAAAGAAAGAAAGAAAGAAAGAAAGAAAGAAAGAAAGAAAGAAAGAGAGGGCCCGGCGGGATGGCTCAGTGGTCTAAAGCACCTGCTTGGGGAAGCTTGGGTGGCTTCAGGGACCGTGGTTTGATCCCCGGCACCACATGCTGTGCCAGCCCTGCCCTCGGGGCGGGCTGAGCCAGCCATAAAAAATGAGTGAATAAACAAAGGTTCTGAAACAAAAATAATAAATAAAAATAAATAAAATAAAATTCTTAAAAAAAAGAGAGAGAGAAAGGAAGGAAGGAAGGAAGAAAGAAAGAAAGAAAGAAAGAGCGCCATTGTTCCTTTTATTTTCCTTCCATATTCAGTCAACTGTGCAAGTCTGCACTAGGTCCTGGGTTGAGTCCTCTGCACCATCAGAAACCAAACAGCACACCTCAGTCCTGCCCTGTTAGATCCATTCCCACATCGCTGCCTCAGATCAGCCTTTGTCACCCACCACTAGTCCCACACGTTCCACTGCTGTCCTTGGAGCCTTCTCTCTAAAACTGAAACCTGTGCAATGCTTCCTCAGTTTCCCTGCATACTGCTTCAATTATGTCTGAAGGATGAAGCCCAAACTTTCTTGTGTGACATACACAGTCCATCACCAGCTGTCACTTTTAGTCCTGTCTCCACCTTTCCCATTTTCCATAGCTGCTGTGCCGGGGCCTTGGAGACATCCCCATCTCAATGAGCTGTCTGAGGAGGGCCCACCCTTCCTTGTGTGCTGCATTCTGGGGATTTGGAACTACAAGTGGCTCTGTGTTCTGGCCAGAGAAGAGACTAACACGACGTCCCCTGCTCGGTGGGTATTTTATGAATGAGAGATGCCGTGTAGGGAGCAGATTATTATTTGTGTTCATTTCTACCCTCAGCCTCCAATACTGTGTCAGATTCGAGCACCTATCACCATCAGTAAAATGACTGGAAATCGCGAAGACTCAGGAGGATGACATCCTCTAATCTACATAATTCAACATTTTTCAATGATTCCACTCAGGGCTGGGATGCAGCTCAGTGGCACAGCACCTGTGTGGTGGGCGCAAGGTCCTGAGCTCAATTTCTGGTACCAAACCAAAAATTTTAATAAGCACTAATAATAACAATTCCACTCAATTTAAGTCCTCTGGGGGAGCTCAAATTGCCATACTCACACATGGCCAACAGTTGCAATTAAATGCATGAAGGTCCTTTTTGCTTTGTCAGAATGCTGTACCATATACAGATACCAATTAAATGAGCAATATATTAGCAAACCATTACACTCTGATCAAATGGAAGAAAGAAAACATGGTTCGTATGTGTAAATCACATCAGTGGGGAATGTGAAACAAGGTAATAGTTTCTCACCAGGATGACAGTGAGGAAGATGCAGTGATGGCATCAGAGCATTCATTATAGAAGCTTCTATGGAAGGACATACTCCTTTAAGTGGCAGAAAGTCAGATGAAATTGGATCAAACTGAAAGACAAAGACTAAAATTAGAAATAATAAAGAAGTTTCCAGTGAAGCATCATTCCAGCAACGGATTACTGAGCATGTTAGAGACTTCCTGGAACGGATGGACAATTACCTGTCTAGGATGACTTAATTATGGTTCTGCCTACAGGCGCGCCGCTTCTGCACTAGGATTTTATGGTTCTATGGAAAAGAATATAAAATCGCATCATTTTGAATTGAAATGTATTACAAGGCTTGTAGCAGAATGCAGCCTTATAAAATCAAATTGTTGACTTACAGATAGGAAATCTATAACCTGGATTTTGTGGAATCCAGGTTCTATGTATCCCTTACAGAAAATTTCTCTATTACTAAAAACACTGCTATGAGAAGAATCATAAATTTGATAGTTCACAACAATCTAGTACTTTCCTTCACTTAAAGGTACACTAAATCAAATTAATAGGACATTACTGGGACTGGGGAGATAGCTCAGGGTCACAAGTGCCTGCCTGGCAAGTGCGACAAGGTCTTGAGTTCGATCCCTGGTTCCAAAAAAAGAAAAATCTATCTATCTATCTATCTATCTATCTATCTATCTATCTATCTATCTTTTAAAAACGATATAGGTTTCTCTTTCAAGCTTAACTATGAAATTAATCATCTATAAATCTAGCTTTTCCCATAAAACTCTGGGTATGAGTGGAGTAAGATCAAGATCCTCTCTTAGAGCTGCCAAATTAATTAGCTCAGTAGATTAAAGGCTCAGTTCCATGCCTGCCCCACCCCTGAGGCATACTGAGATGCGATTGAGACTGGGCGTGGTGGCCTGTGCCTGTAATCCCAGCTCTTGGGAGGCTGTAAACAGGTGGATCACTATGAGTCTGATCTACTAGTGAGACCCTGAATACCCTGTAGGCCCTTCCCTAAAATGCATACATACATACATACATACATACATACATATATACATACATAAATAAATAAACAAACCTCTCTTATTCATTCAGCTTAAGGGATTGTTTGATGCAGGCCAGTGAGCAGTCTTTTGTAAGTCAGTTTCAGATGAAAAACTGTTCTTTAATCATGTAGATATAAGCGTGGAAACTGGCAGAGAAGCTGAGGGTGCAGCTCGGCAGGACAGCGTTGGCCAACATGGGTGAAGCCCTGGGTTTGATCTCTGGCTCGACAAATCAGTCAAACAAACAACAAAACACAGAGTAGGACATAAGTTAACAAAAAGAATTCATTTTTTATTTACAGGCATTTACATACGTTAAAATAGGAGCACCAACGGATCTGCTTCAAAATAATAACCAGTCCCTATGCACAGTTCAGAGAAAGAAAGAATAAACCAACAGTCACTCAAAATTCTTCAATGAAGAAAGAGAAGTCTGGTATATTTCATTTAATCTTCATGCTCACAATACATGCTTCAGCAGCTATCACCCGAGACTTGTTTTCTCCTTCTGCATTTATTTTTAACATAACTTTAGGCATACAGAAAAGTTGCAAAGAGAGTGCACAGACCCCCTCTGCCCATGGTGCTGTCTCCTGAGCATTAACATCTGATCTCCTCTGCTTCATCCTTCCATTTCCCTCCCTCTGAATGTTGTCATCGCAGAGATATGATGTTCCCTTTACACCTCTTCAACCCTTCATTGTGTTTCCCCTGCAAACAAGGAATTCTCCTGCAGTCACCACAGAACAGCGATCAAAATCAGGAAATTAATATTGATAGAATATCACTATCTAATCATATTCATGTTCCATCAATTCTCCCAACAGTGTCCTTCATAATAAAAAGAAAATCCTAGGTTGCGCTTTTATTTCCTTATGTCCTTTTAATGCTCAGCATCTCTGAGTGGTTCTTTGCTTTGGCTGAGATAAGGTCTTGCTGTGTTGTTAAGGCCTGGGTAACCTGGGCTCAAGTGATCCTCCTGTCTCAGCTTCCTGAGGACTTGGGACCACCAGCGTGTGGCACCTCGCACAGCTACTATTCCTTAATATTGACCTTTTTGAGAAAAACAAACGAATAAGTTGCAGCATGTCCCTTACTTTGGAATAGTCTGGTATATCCTGAGGACTGAGTTCAGGTGATGTGTTTTGGCAAAGCACTAAGAAGTGGCGCTGTGCTTTCCGCGTTGTACCCTGCTAGGAAGCCCTGATGCCCATTCACTCTAGTTCTGGGGCAAAGATGTTAACTTTGGCCATGGACAAAGGGCTCTGCCTCCTACATTTTCATTTACAAAATTATAAACATTTCTCATCTTTACAAATTTTTATGAAAATCCTAGTGTCTATGAATCATTTGACTCATGAACATGGCATAATTTGTTAAGGGACCATATTGCTGTTTCACGTATCATTGCACTGGTGAGAACCTCCAAGGTAATGTGCAACAATGGGCTTAGGAGACAGTTTATCTCGCTGGAGATTTTAATGGAAAAATGTTCTTGTTTTACTCTAAGTTTTCTGCTTGTTCATTTTTGGTTTGGGTACTGGAGATTGAACTTGGCACCTTGCATTTGCCAGGCAGGGACGTAAGCCTCTGAGCCATCTCCCCACCCCTTACCCTTTAAGTACTCTATTGGTTGGCTGGCTGGCAACAAGTTTGTCCTAATGTTTGAGAAATACCTTGTGTAGGTGTGATCAGAATTCAGGAGCCAAGGCACCTACAGCTGTTCAGTTAATCGATTCACCTGGACTATACATCTGTAAGTCTCTATATACATAGATCTCAACATAGACAAACACGTGTTCGAGCTGCATTTCTGCATGATTTGTGTTCTCTTGCCCTCTCAAAATTCCCTTGTCTTGGGGGCTGGGAAGATAGCTCTGAGGCACAAGTGCCTGCTTGGCAAGTGCAAAGTCATGAGTTTGAACCCCGGTCCAAAAAAAAAAAAAAAAAAAATCCCTTGTCTTTCCCCTGGAACTCGCCATTCTGAAACCGTTCCTCTCCTCCTCAGAACGAATCTATTTCCTCACCAATCCTGAACTCTCCCCTTGCTCTTCTGAGCTTCATCTGACACCCATCTGGGGTTAAAGGCGAGTAGTTCCTGATGTCGGGAGCCCTTCAGCCCACGGTCGCCCTCTTGGGCAGGCTTTCTGCAGGTTGCCTTAGCAAATCCTGCATCCGTGTCCTGACTTGTAGAGGGCAGTGCAAAATCCCCCTCTCTGTCTCCCCAAGCACAAGGCATGGGTGGGTGTGGGGGTGCCTATGTGTCTGTCCCCCTGGGCCACTGAAATGCCAGTCACCCTTTCTCTTCTTTTCTTTTGGTACTGGAAATCGAACTCAGGACCTTGTGCTTGCCAGGCACCACTTATGCCACTGAGCTACCTCCCCACTCCCCAGTCACCCTTTCTTACAGGTCCCCCACAACACAGTTTTCAAAGATCCTCTAAGTTTCTCCCATGTATGCATTCTGCTTGGAGGAAGGCAGGGGTGGACACACATGTCCTGTGCACACTGTCCACCCAGGCAGGCCCAGAGTGACCCAGGAGCGGCGTGTGCGTCCCAGCTTGCGCTCCTGCGAAGATCATGCTGTCTGCACATCACAGCAGTGAGAAAGGGGTTGAAAGCCGCTGCTGCACAGACCGGATGCAGAGGGCGAGCAGGGGAAGGACTAAAGTGAGAGTCGTCAGTATACGCTTAAGCCTTTAGGATCAAGCACGCAAGCAAATGTCGTTAATCAGAAGAGTGAACAGTGGCTCCCTGCCTCCCTCGCTTTCAGTATTCTCTGCCCCATCATGGCTGGGGCAACTGCACACAACACACCCAAGACCAAGACCACGGGCACAGAGACAGGGACCTGTGCAGTCTTGCCAGCACTCACAGCACACTTGGCTGCTGTCCTAGGTTTCCTTTGGGATCCACGGCTCACAGCTCACAGTCCCAGCGCAGCCCATTCTCCCAGCATGGGCGTCGCAGCCAGGGGAACTAAAACTGCCCCAGTCTGACCAATCACAGCACAGGACTCCGGATGGTAGTGTGCAGCCTTGCGTCATCATTTTCCAAAAGCTAACTTTAATCCTTTTTTCCCCATGCTAACAGCACCTAGTGAAGACAGAAACTTATCAGTTGGATGTGGCCAATGAAGAACATATTTCTCGTCCCCCACCCCGCCAAGAAAGGGTACAGTGTTTTGAAGAACTTTGCAGTGGCAAACTTTGCAGTGTTTCTTGTACCAAGTGGACACTCTTCAAACCGGGCTGCAAAGATTCTGGCAGAACCATGCATGGCGGTGCACACCTGTAATCCCAGCCTCCGGGGGTGTGGAAGGAGGCTGGGGCAGGAGGATCACAAATTGGAAGCCAGCTAGGTTACTCAATGTATCTATCTCAAAATTTAAAAAAATAATAATAATATAATTGTATTTATTCAAAATCTTTCTTTGGCTATCTCAGGCTGAATTCAGGGCCTGTCTGTTGTAGAGTGTGCAGCTAGGAATCCACCTTCGGTCCCCTGCACTGCACTAGACTTTCCCATAAAAAACAAATTTAAAAAAATTTAAAAGGGTTTGGGTTGTAGCTCCCTGGTAGCATATTAGCCTACCTGTACCCCAGGATACACGTAAATACCCCAGAAAAAAATTTTCTCTGCACAAAATGGCAGCTGGAAGCTGGGTATGCTGGTACACACCTGCGCTCCCAGCTCTCAGGAGGCCGGGACAGGCGGATTGCAGAGGCCAGCCTGGATATATAACGAGTCCAAGGCTAGCCTGAACCACACAGCATTTCAAAACAATCAAGCAACAAAACAGAAACTGGGCTGTCAAGAATGCCATAATCTCTGAGTACCCAATCAAGGATAGAGCAAAATGGACCCTCGAGTACCAGGAGGGTACAAGGCCCCCTCGGGACAATTAGTTGCTTAGAAAGGACATCTTCCCTGGAGGGATTCAAATGCCTGCTTCAGGCTTGGACTCTCATATTGCCAAGGTGATGTCTTCCATGTGGGCTTCTAAAATAGTAAAGATATTCAAACATATGCACACAAACAGAAACACAGCATTCCAAGAATTGAATAGATTGTGCTGCAGCTTTGCCTCCAAAATTTTTTTGGAAGCACGGGTGTGAAGAAGCCTCCCTTTGCAGGGCACCGTTCAGCCGAGCTGCACTGCCAGTGCACCAAGCCCATGCACCAGATTCTTGGGCGGATTTCTTCACAATTTGGTGGAGATGGTCTATTGCTTTGTGCATTATGTTATTTTTATGTCACTAATTTAAAATTTTATGAAGCCTCCTCCCATATATTTTCCCTCTATAGCTATCTGAAAAGCACACATACAACATGGAGACTAATTTTTTTTTAGTCGTTTATGTCTTTTGCTTCACCAATTTATTTACAGATTTATGGTTCACTGACTTTCACGGTTTGAAAATTAATACTAAATCAATACTTTTGTATAAATTTATGATGATTTTACCGTAAATTAGTTTACAAAATAGATTGCCTGACTGATGTGGTGTAAAACTCTATTGTATATAAATGAAAACATTAAGCAAGTTAAAGGCATAAAATCAGCTAGCACCCTAATGTAGCAGCTTTTGAGTGAGAAACGATATAGCATTTTTATGTAGCATATGGGAAAACAGCGCAGCACGGGAGTTTTTAGCATTAATTCTACAGTTGTACTAAATCTAACATGTCAGTCTCGATCCAAAGCCAGACACATTTAAAGTGCTAAGTTTTCACTGCTGTGGCGAATGCTGAATTCTCTAACATGGCGGTGGCATTCGAGGAAGCCCGTCCTCACCAAGCTAGTCTAGACTATTTAGCGTCTCAACCTGGAAATCGTCTTAACTCCCCAGCCTTTCACACTGTGGTCTTCATCCAAATTCAGGAGCCTTTCTAGCATGGCTCTAATGTCTTCGGGTTTCTATCAGCCTTTGACTAGAAGACAATTACCACTACAAGGTAAGAGAGGGGCTCTTACTATTTGGTTTTGTTCTGTTTTGTTGAGACAGGGTCTCATCCTACAGCCCGCCCGGGCTGGCCTTGAACTCACTATGTAGTCCAGGCTGGTTTTGAACTCACAGTCATCTTCCTGCCTCAGCCTCTCAAGTGCCAGGATTATAAGCATGCACCACCATGCCTGGCATGAGACCTCTTAGTTTGGATCACACTTTCAATACTCAGCTTTTATTTCTTACATATTGTTCTGCTTCTGATAAATCTATGCCACTGCTTTTATAAGACAGTACATCTACATAATGCCCAGAGTCACAGTGTGGACATATCCACACAATATGTGGGTCCTAACCAGTGTGACACCCAGAGGAACATCAGCTCCACAGATGCCCCCTGTGTGGGTTGTCTGTGGCCACTGGCCACTGGCCACATAAGGTAACCATGATCCAAACTTCTACTTGGTGAACTACTTCTGCTTGATTTTGCATATTAGACAAACAGGGTAGCATCCGTGCTTTTGTGAGTGACTTTGTCTGCTCAGCTGAGTGGCCGGCCACGCTGTGGCACGCAGTTCACGCCTTCTCCCTCCTGTGTGCCACTCCTTTGTGTGAATGGACTGTGAGTTATTTATCCACTTACTGGTGGTGAGCGATTGGTTAATTTCTACTTTGGGCTATTTCAACTGCTGCTGCTTGGAACCTTCCAGAGCACACTGCTCAGTGAATAGAAGGTAGGCTTTGCTTTTTTCAGTACTAGAGATTAAACTCAGGGTCTTTGCACTAAACTACATCTCCACCTGCCACCACCCCTTTTGATATCAGGAATCAAACACAGGACCTCACACTTGCCACGCAGGTGCTATGCCACTGAGCTGTGTCCCCACCACCACCACCACCAGCCCCCCCCCTTTTTTGTCTTTTTTAAAACAGGGTTTCACTATGCAGTTCAGGCTGGCCTTGAGCTCACTCTTGTAGCCCAGGCTGGTCTTGAACTCACACCAATCCTCCTGCCTCAGCCTCCCAAGTGCTGGGATTATAGGCTAGGCCACTGCGGCCCAGCTTCCAGGGGGCAGGGTGTAGGGTTCTGGCACAGAGGAACTCACTGCAGGACTCGGCCTGCAGCTCCAAGAGGAGTGCTGGCCCAGTGTGTGGCAGGCCCTGGACTTGCTGTCCAGCGCTGGGAGGGAAACACACACACACACAGAGTCATACACATACATGTTTTCATTAATCTTTTTTTTATTCATTTTAATGAGGAAAAAAAGACAAAATAGTTATGAAACAGTTTCAAAACAGGTTAGTAGGATGGTTACAATAGTTAATATGTGGCATATTGTTGTCTTCGTAGTCGTTATTCAGAGGTCAGGATGTAGACTCATTTATCTTTTCTCTTGTCCTTCTTTCATGATGTTTTGATTAAAAATAACAAATGAAATTTTCACAATATTACTCTGAGTATCATATTACAACTGTACTTACACCAGATTAGATTCAATGTAGACTTTGGGAACAATAATAACTGTTTGTTGTGTCCTGTGTAGCTTCCAAATTCTGGGCACACACCTGTAATCCCACCACTGGGGAGGCTGAGGCAAGAGAATCACTGTGAGTTCAAACTCAGCCTGGACTACATAGCAAGACCTTGTCTCAAAAAATCAAAAAAGGAAAACCAGAGCAAAAAACAAAAATCCTGGGGAAAATTCCATAATACGAAACCACTATCACCACTGGCTACAATCTATTAAGTATGCAGTGTATACCACGTATGTCCCTATAGAAGCTGCATCTTTTTCCTTTTTTTGTGGGGGAGGGTTCAGAGCAGCCCTTTGAGGAAGCAGGGTGTTCCACCATGTCAAGTATGAGCAAGCCAGGCCCCAAGCGTGAGCCAACTTGCCCAAAGTCAGGGTGCCAGGGGGGATTTGAGCCACATGACCAAGAACCTGCGCTGAACAGACAGTGGCCAGTGCAGTGGATTCTTGTATCACACGACCTCAAAGCAACAAAGGATAGGATCTGGCAATTTTACTGTCTTGCCATGAAACATAAAGTCCAGGACGAAGGGCTCTTGCGAATGAGAAAGCCTGAGAGCTCCCCAGGACTTCTCTCTTGAGCCTACTTCCTAGGGATTCCATTAACTGGGATCTACTGTGCAAATAGCACAGTGAATGGAATCAACTATTTGTTACAATCTTGGAGGTTAATTTATAACATAGAAAATTATATACAAGCAAGTCATCACTGAAAATGTTTGTAGAAGGATTATTTACTAAAGTTGATAAAAGGCGTTCAGCAATATGTGAGCGCAAATACCCACACACACCCCACATAGCAGGCAAGCCCAAGTGCCACCACACTTGAGTAAATATCTTTATTGAATTTTAAGTTCATTTAATACTTTCAAAAATAAAAGCAGCTGATTGTTTCAATACTATCAGTGAGAAAGCTTTGATCTAAAATCATTCAGTAGAACAAAATGCCACATTTATCTCACTATTTTAACTTTTGACCCTAAAACAACGTACCAACACCACAGATTTACAATCATTTCTTACTAACTGAAGAACTGTTAGCTCATAGAAAAACTTGTAAACCTTACAGAAATGTACTGTGTAAGCCATGCATGGTGGTGCACACTTGTAATCCCAGTACTTGGGAGGCTGAGGCAGGAGGATTGTTGCAAGTTCAAGACCAACCTGGGCTATAAAGTGAGCTCAAGACCACCCTGAACTGCATAGTAAGACCCTGTCTCAAAAAAAGACTAAAAAAAAATGTACTGTGTAGAAAATGAAAGTTCTCTATAAAATTACTTCCTTGATCATCCATGAATACATATATATATATATATAGATAGATAGATATAGATATAGATATATAGATATATATATAGATATATATATAATTCTTTTTGAAACAAAGTCTCTCTATGCAGTTCAGGATAGTCTGAACTCACCATGTAGCCAAGATTGACCTCATACTCACAGCGCTCCTCCTGCCTCAGCCTCCCAAGTGCTGGGATTACAGGTGTGTGACTCTATACCTGGAGTTGGAGATGTTCTATGGGAGAAGGCATGCTTATCACACATGAGACTCTGGGTTCAATGCCCACCACAAAAATAAACAAATAATTAGGTGAGGTGGCACACGCCTAGAGTCTCAGCTACCCAGGAGCTGAAGTAGGAAAAATACAGGCCCATGAGTTTAAGGCCAGAATGAGCAACACAGTGAGACCTTCTATCGAGGACAAAAAAGAAATTTAAAAAGCCTAGCATGGTGGTCCAGAGTTGTAATTCCAACACTCCAGGAGCCTGAAGCAGGAGGCTCACAAGTTCAAGCTCAGCCTGTACAACTTACCAACTTAGTGAGACCCTGTGTCAAAATTCCAAAAGGACTGGGGAATGTGGCTCATTTTGAAAGCCCTGAGCTCAACTCTCAGTGCTGTAAAACAAGAAAGATCAATGATAGATGATTGATAGATAGATAGATAGATAGATAGATAGATAGATAGATAGATATGATGGAATACTGATGAATGCTTCAATACTGATGAACCTTGAAAACTTTATGCTAAGAGAAAGAAGCCAGTCACAAAAGATAACACCACAGTCTATATGATTCCATGTGTACAAAATGTCCTGAGTTATTTTGAACATCCCATCTGTTTTCTGTTGAGACACTTACTGAACTAGATAGATGAAGCCCTGGATCTTACAGTTCTCACTCCAATGGTCAAAGAAAATAAGTTGGTAAGAATGTTCTAGGCCAAGTGAAGTTTGGCAATGTGGCTTCAGATGAATCTTTTCATGCTTAATATGCAAGAAGGCCAGTATGGCCAACTTGGGATGATTCAGTGGCAGTTTTAAGAGACAAGGACAATACCCAGCTACTTGAGAGACTCAGGTAGGAAGATTGCTCAAGCCCAAGGAGTTCAAGGCTAGCCTAGGCAACATAGAGACACTGTGTTTCAATAATAAGAACAGGAACGAGAAGACATGAGACAGGAGACTGAAACAAGAGGATTGTCACAAATTTGAGGCCAGGCTGGGATACACAGTGAGTTCAAGGCCAGCCTGAACTATAGGACAAGACCCTATCTCAGGTGGAGGAGGGGAGAAGAACAGGGTGGTAGAGGTAGGGCCAGATCCCATAAAGTCACATGCATGCTATTGAGATGTATTCATTTATTGGATACGGGGCCTCTCTATGCAGCTTAGATTCCTATTGATTCTCCTGTCTCAGTCTCCCCAGCACTGAGGATTATAAGCATGTGCCACCACACTCAGTTTCAGTGTAAGGCAGTGTATAATGCAGTATCAGGGATTGAACTCAGGTCCTTAGGCTTACCTGACAGGAGCTTAGAATGCTGAGCTATTTCCCCAGCTCCCACATCTATACTATCAGATTTTGTACTTGTCTGGCATATTTGACTAAATATAGACAAAATTTAGAAAAACAATGTTTAATCTTTGTAATCTGTAATTCTGCATTACTAACTAAAGAAATGGTCGGTTTGGGGTTTTGGTTTTTATTTTTTTAATTTTTTTACTTTTTTTAATATTTTATTTTATTTTTTCTTGTTTCAGAACCTTTATTTGTTTATTCACTCATTTTTATGGCCAGCTCAGCCTGCAGGGCTGGCGCAGCATGTGGTGCCGGGGATCGAACCGCGGTCCCTGAAGCCGCCCGAGCTTTCCCAAGCAGGGGCTTTAGACCACTGAGCCATCCCACCGGGCCCCATGGGTTTTGGTTTTTAAACCAGGGCATTTACACTAAACCAAGTCCCCAGGGGTTTGGTTTTTAGACAGAGTCTCACTAAATCTTGAAGTACCCAGGCTAGGTTTGAATTTGTGATCCTTCTACCTCAGCCTCCTTGGGAGGATCGGTAAGAGTTCGAGATCAGCCTGGGCTATAAAAGTGAGCTCAAGGACAACAAAGCGAGACCCTGTCTCAAAAAGACACACACACAAAAAAAAAAAAAAAAAAAAAAAAAAAAAAAAAAAAAAAAAAAAAAAAAAAAAAAAAAAAAAAAAAAAAAAAAAAAAAAAAAAAAAAAAAAAAAAAAATCCAGAACAGGAAATAAGTTAAACTATGAATCATAAAATATGGATAAACTTAGCTGCCCGAATGTGTATCCATTTCTTGAATTGAATGTACAGATCTAAGTCCCTGACAAGGACGGATCTGGACTAAGACTCAGAAGTGCTTTCTTTCTCAGCCTCTGGTTTTTCAAAGGAAAGAGAGTCTCCATTCAGAGCTCTGATTTCTTTGTTTCATTACTTACTGTGACTTGTTTTAGGGGTAAAAAATATTTATATTTTTAGGGAATAAACTCTTTTCAAAAAAGAAAGAAAGAAATGTGTGACTGCCCACTCTATATTGATGTAACAAAGGAAATCTTCCTGTGGTGACCGAAGTACTTAGCCAAGCACGGTGGCACACGCCTGTGATCCCAGCACTTCGGAGGCTGAGGCTAGAAGATCACACTGAATCAAGGCCAGCTTGAACTACATAATGAGATCACTGTCTCCAAAAATTTAAAAAAAAAAAAATACCTAAACAAGAAAATTTGCCCTTAAAACAAATATTTCCATTTACATAGAATTTTTTTTTAATTCTATATTTTCACTAGAGCTTCTCTCAAGCAAAAATCTTTGTGGGTGTTTATAGCCCTTTTCTAGAAAATCTGCCACCCGTGTGGTTAGTAGCTTTATGCTTACATGAAAGCCAAAGAATAAAGAATATTTATCAGAGATGGGGAATAAACTCAGGCTCCTCTGCAAAGACCGTCAGGTGAGAATCAGCTTGGGAGACAAACTTACACTTTGTAAAACAAAACTTTTTTTTTTTTTTTTGGTCTTTTTGAGATAGGATCTTGCTGGTCTTGAACTCACCAATCCTCCTGCCTCAGCCTCCCAAGTGCTGGGATTACATGAATGTGCCACCACACCCAGCCAGCTCTGTAAAGCAAAACTTTATTAAAATAAATATTCTGGGAATTTATTTCTCTTTTTTTGGTGGTGATGGTGGTGGTACTCCTGCTGGAGATCAAACCCACATGCCAGGCCAGGGCACTGCTGAGGATCTACATGCTTAGCCTTCTTCCTGAGTCTTATAAATGCTACCACTAAATCCATTCAAGATTGAAAATAAGTGGTAGTGGGCCACAGTTAAAAATTTTAAATAAGAGCAAGAATCAAAATTTTAGGGCATAAATTCATTCACTAGGCATTGCTGTACAATCTTCTGAACATCTAGCACCCAATTGATTTACTTTAAAGAACAGGGCAATATAAAGTCATAATGTCTCTGGGTTTTAATTTTTCCACGTGTGAAAGTATAGTACCAGCTTGGATTTCTTTGAACGTAATCCTTAGCAATAAATGCCAACGTGTTCTGAGTTTCTGCTGGTTACAGCGCCCTCGTGTGCTTCTTTGTTGTAATGGTTTAAATATGCGAAAAAGTATTATTGATTTTGTACGATCAATAAAGTCTTTATCTCATTTATGATAGCTTAAAGTATCACACAGTAAATTCTAATGGCTAGTTTACACCAGATAAATTCACTGTCAAACTCTGTATGCCAAATTTTATTCATAAGCAATGAAGTTATTGGTTTGGTTTAAATTTTAATGTAATGATTTAAAATGTCTTTTCAACTTCTAAGACCAGTTTTCATTATACTATTATTATTTTTTAGCACACTTAAAAGAAAGCATACAGTTAACTAAGTCATTAATAGTTAATAGCCTTACTTCATGTTTTTAGGAGTGGATAGTAGCTTAAGGGGCCAGAGTTTTCCCCACCAAAAAATATGCTTCTTTAAATCATTATAAAGACATTTCTTTCTACTCAAAAGAAACGTTATTTTGAAAATTGTACCAAAGAACCACAATCTCAAAAATCCATTCAGACTTTAAATGGAATTCATCTCACAAATTTAGTGAGTTCATACCATGTTCCAGGACTGAAATGTCAAACGGGAGGAACCCATAGTTACCAGAGGAAATCAAAACAGTGCTGCTTTTTCCCTCCGTGAGAATGACCTGGTAATAACTGCCTCACCCTGCAGAGCTTTACTGAGGTCTATGACATACTTAGCCATGTGGTTTTTTTTGTTGTTGTTGTTGTTTTTTTTCTTTTTTTGAGACAGGGTCTCGCTATGCAGTTCAGGCTGGCCTTGAGCTCACTTTTGTAGCCCAGGCTGGTCTCGAACTCGCACTGATCCTCCTGCCTCAGCCTCCCGAGTGCTGGGATTACAGGCGTGAGCCACCACACCTGGCTTTTTCTAACAATTTTTTTTTTTTGCCATGTGTTTTAAAGAGTGTGGTGTTGTTTAAATGTTTACATGAGAAACATTGGTGATCCCAAGCACGTTTTAGGGGTTGCTTTGTGTGTGAAAACTACTTGAACCTGAGGTTCTGCTTGGGCTTTGTTTTCTTTCTTTTTTCTTTTCATGACAAGAGAAAAAGAGAAGACACAATAATGAGAAGAGTCTAAACTCTTCTTCATCATCACCTCTTACCTGAGTTCTCCAGAACCAGACACCAGCGACTCTTGATATCCAAATCAAAGCAGCGTATGAGCTGGTTCTCAATGACTGTCTGACTGTAAGTCCCAAGGAACACTGAGTAGATTGTTGTGCCACCCTCTCACCATGGAAGCCACTTTCCTACTCTTTTTTTGGGGGGGGGAGGGGAAATTAATCCTAGGCCTTCACACATGGCAGGAACCTCAGTTTCCTAGCAGCTAAAAAATTGATGACCTAGAAGACAGTGCCAAAGAAGCCACCAGAGAGCACAGAGACAAAGAAATGGAAGAAAATAAAGTGCAAAAATTCAGTGTACATCTGGGAGTCTCAGAAGGAGAAAATGGAATGGGAAAAAGGTCACGTTTAAAAGGTTATGACTGAGAATTGCCAGAATTAACAGGACCATATTTTGTAGTTTGAGGAAACCCAATGAATCTCAATCTAAATAGTAAAAATAAATCCCCGTCAAGACATGTTCTACTGAAACCACAGAAACAGTTAAGAGAAGCATCCTAGATCCTTCAGTTCATGAGCGTGATGACTGGGTGTTCATGCCATATGCAGGAGGGGTGCCTCCTTCAAACCTTGTTACGACGTGGGCACATTCCCCATCTGACGTGAAGAAAAGAGAGAGAGAGAGAGAGAGAGAGAGAGAGAGAGAGAGAGAGAGGCATCCTAAAACAGCTGTGGCTATCCACAGCTATAATCTCAGCTACCCTGGAGGCTGAGGCAGGAGGATCACAAGTTGGAGGCCAGGCTAGGAAACTCAATAAATAAGACCCTGTTGCAAAATAAAATATAAGAGAGGCTGAGTTATGACTCAGTAGTAAAGCAGTTGGCTAGCATTCACTAGACCTTGGGTTCAATTACAGGTACAACCAGAAATGCAATTTTTTTAAAAAAGAGCAGAATATATCTATTGGGGGAAAACAGGCTTCTGTCCGAGAGAGGAACAGAAGGGGAACCCCAGTGGATTGCCCCAAAAAACACAAACTTGAGATGAAAATAATCATTAAACTTAAAATTATGTCCTGGTAAAAGAATTTTCAAAAAAAAAAGATATTCAAACATTTGACTTCCAAAGAAATGCTGGAAGAGTTTAGCGGTTAGGAGGTGAAACACCCTACAGATAACTC
Organism: Myocastor coypus; assembly: GCA_004027025.1. Classification (NCBI taxonomy): domain Eukaryota; kingdom Metazoa; phylum Chordata; class Mammalia; order Rodentia; family Myocastoridae; genus Myocastor; species Myocastor coypus. Next base: position 69,443 of record PVJA010006477.1, read on the forward strand.
TTCACCTACCTTCTTTCTTCCCTCGCTCCCTTCCCCTCTTCTTTTTTCCTTTTGCAGTATGCTCTCCCACTGAGCTACATGCCCAGCCCTTCACGAGGTTTATCTTGAGAAATTGTGAGAAACTAGGGTTAGTGAAAATTCATAGGTTAAGAACACAAAAAGACCAAAGAGGGGCCCGGCGGGATGGCTCAGTGGTCTAAAGCGCCTGCTTGGGGAAGCTTGGGTGGCTTCAGGGACCGCGGTTCGATCCCGGGCACCACATGCTTTGCCGGCCCTGCCCTCGGGGTGGGCTGAGCCGGCCATGAAAATGAGTGAATAAACAAACAAAGGTTCTGAAACAATAAATAAATAAATAAATAAATAAATAAATAAATGACCAAAGAGACAATGGCTTCAACCACAACCATGAACAAACTCCAAGCCCACTCATGTGTGTGTGTGTGTGGGGGGGGGGTTCTTTAAACTATGCTGGACTCTTTTTTTTTTTATAGATTTAATTTTATTTTAAAGAGTACAGGGGCTCTGCAGGATGGCTCAGTGGTCTAAAGAACCTGCTTAGCAAAGCTTGGGTGGCTGCAGGGACCGAGGTTCTGTCCCCGGCACCACATGCTGGGCCAGCCCTGCCCTCAGGGCAGGCTGAGCCAGCCATAAAAATAAATAAACAAAAGTTCTTTTTTTTTTTTTTTTTGTCTTTTTGAGACAGATTCTCACTATGTAGTTCAGGCTGGCCTTGAGCTCACTTTTGCAGCCCAGGCTGGTCTTGAACTCACACCAATCCTCCTGCCTCAGCTTCTCGAGTGCTGGGATTACAGGCATGTGCCACCATGCCCGGCTACCCAAACAAAAGTTCTGAAACAAGAAAAAAATAAAATGAAAAAAAAAAAAAGAGTACAAATAGCAGAAACAAAGATAGAAAAAATAGTAACAAGTAAGAGTACATATAGTACAGAATTTCAAAACAAACATTTAACAATGGTTGCATTACATATTTTCATTATCAAATCAGTTTAGATCACCAGACATAGGTATATAAGACTAATCAAACAATTAAACAGCACCTTCAATAAACATTAATTTTTTTCTCCTCCAAATGAATTTTGTATTTAAGTCACTCTTCTAAAAAAAATTATAGCTGGATGTGGTGGCACACGCCTGTAATCCCAGCACTTGGGAGGCTGAGACAGGAGGATCAGTGCAAGTTCGAGACCAGCCTGGGCAACAGAAGCGTGTGAGCTAAAGGCCAGCCTGAACCTCATAGCGAAACCCTGCCTCAAAAAGACAAAAAACAAACAAACAAACAAACAAATAAATAAATAAATAAAATTATAGGAGTTGAGGATGCAGAAAGCGCAAGAGAGATTGATTCCTGGTACTGTCCAAAATTATTTATTTATTTATTTATTTATTTATTCCTTCTTTTGAGTCCTTTACACTAGGGAGACTGTATGATATTTGCATATATAGGTCTGGTTTATTTCACTTATGAGTATACATTCAAGATACATCCATTTATATATGAAGTCTTCTAGTTAATCATTCCTTACAGCTGAGTAATATTTCATTTTATGACAATACCACATCTTTTTCGACCATTCTTCAGATGATGGGCATTTTGGTTATCACAGATTGTGCTGCTATGAACATAGGTGCACAGATATTACTATGATAGGATGTTTTCAGTTCTTCTGGAAAAGTTTTCAGTAGGGGGATAGCTGCATTGAATGGGAGACCATGCTGGACTTTAACTTATGTCCAGCTTCCTGCCTCAGCCTCCCCTGGGCTGGATGAGAGGTATGCACCCCTCCCAGTCCCCATGTTAGTCTCTGTGCCACAGTTATACCACAGTGGCACAAGGTTCACAACTGCAGACCTCAGGTGGGCATAGACACTGCTGCGTTTCCCCAGGCTGCCATCCCTGAAGGGCTCCTCCTAGGGGGCTTGGCTCAGATCACTGGCCTGAGTCACCTCTCACCGCCTTGACCATCGCTTCTGTCCACCCCTCAAGGCTGCTGCTGTAGCCCAGCGCACCCAAGCTCTGCAGTGGGAATGGAATTTTCCTCCCTTGTGTGGTGCTCCTGAGAAGGTCAAGGGGATGGGGGTCAGGAGCTTTGCGGCCGCTGGGTTCTGCCAGAGTAATGCCTCAGAATCTCAGTCCTCACTGGAAGGTGATGAAGACGTCTAGCTGCTGCCACCAAGAGCTTCTCTGTCACATCTGAACATATGAGAAATAATTGACTTCCAAGCTTAGTTTCGTTATCTCAGAAAGGAAGGGACATTCACAGGGTTGAGTTACAGAGTTAAACTTTTAACTTTCTGGAGATAGGCCCTTGATTATGTAGCCCAGTTTTTAGTCAAATTATTCTGGCCAAGATCCTCCTGCCTCAGTCTCCTCAGGGTTGGGATTACAGGTGTATGCCATCATGGCTTGGTCTGGGTTAAATATCTTGAGGAAGCCACCTAATAGTGCAAAGAGACTAAGTTCTGATTGTATTAGTAGAAAAATTATTGTAAAAAAAACTAAAAGTGGGCACTGCTGGGAGCTGAGCCTGCGCGCCCGCCGCAGGTAAGCTCCCTGCGCCCCTCTGCCCCGCCTCTGCGTTCCCGCGACTAACTTCCTGTTCCAGCCCAGACCCAAATCGCACCGCTGGGAGCTGAGCCTGCGCACCCGCTGGGTCAGGATCCTTGGCCTGCCTTCCCTTTCCCCACAACCCCCCCCCTTTTTTTTTTAACCCATCCAGCCCAAGCTACAGCACCAAACCCATCAAATAGCCCGTTTGGCAACCGATCTGGTCCACGAGCCTACCAGGACTACTCAATCCCAAAGCTCCACCTCCACCTACAGACAGCATCCGCCAGGATTCACAAAAGCTAGCAGCCAGAGCCGCAACACAAGCAAGAGTCAGGAACCTCTGTAGAAGAACCACCTTGGAGTCTCCCGACCAAACGCCCATAGACATAGCATAACACCACCAAAGTGCAGAGGTCGCTTCCATACAAAATGATAACAACAAGGAGTAGGAGGCAATCTCAGGACCCGTGCCCACCCAAACCAAATACAGAAGACACTGTCATGGAAGAAAATGAGAATTACACAGATGAAACCTCTGAATTGGTAGCATCTGAGGCAGACACACAAGTGCAGAAACTTATAGAGCAACTGAGATCAGAGATAACATCTGAAGTAAAAAAAGAAATACATGAAGTGGAAAAACGGCTGGAGAAATGTATAGAGGACATCAGAACAGAAATAATATCTAAACTTGACAAAGACATGCCTAAATCAATAGCATCCCAAGTAGGGGAACAACTACACAAAAGTAGAAAGGAGAGCAGAACAGAAATAATCTCTGTATTAGAGAGAGAAAGGATAACCATAATGACAGACTTCAATACTATTAAAGAAGACATCGATAAAAAATTAGAGGAGAATAGAAAAATGATGGACTCCCTGACGGAGCAATATAGGAAAGACATAGATCGCATGAAACAGTTTCAAAGAGATATACAAGAAAATAAAACC
>PVJA010006478.1:0-51567 GCA_004027025.1 Myocastor coypus
AAAAAAAAAAGGAAGAGAATATACTTCTCTTTGGTCTAAGAGGAAGCAGATACATACACAGTCAAATGTTCTGCAATTGCCGTGGGCTACCAGTGAAGCTTGTGATGTTGGAGGCTATTGAGCCTCCTAAAGCTCATCTCACCAATCTAGCTCTGCGTTTCATACACTGTAATTAAGCTTTTTTTTTTTTTTTTTCTTGCTGGGCTCCTCATTTGTGAAGGAGGTTGGTCCCATTGCGTAAGGTCATGCTGGCAAGTGAGGGAACTCAGTTCTGCATGTAAAGCACCTGGTACCGTGTGTCATACGAGGAGGGCAGGGCCAGAACCCTTCCTGGTAAGGACCCCTCCCTTCCCTTTACTTCTGAGACCACCTCTCCAAGTCATATTCACTGTATTTTATTTTATTTCATTTCATGTTGTGCTGTTGGGGATTGAACCCAGGGCCTTACATACGCAAGATGAGTACTCTACAGCTGAACTACAATCTCAGGCCCACACCTGCTATTCAACACTCAAGTCAGGCCGCGGGAAACCTTCACCTTCTGGGCTGGGCTGGGAGCTCCACCACCTTCGGACCCTAAAGAGATCCTCCTGCATCCTTGTGATAATCTGGCTGGACCTCGTCCTGGCAAGGGCATGGCCTCTCACCTCTGCAGCCCTGGGTGCCTGTTTGCTGTCAGGTGCCTCCTGCCTCCTTTCCTGTTCTGCTCTGCTCTGAGCACATTTTCCAGTTTTTCTGGCAGCAGCCAGCATCTGGAGCTTCACTTCTGCTATGGTTTATGCCTAGTTGTCCCCCCAAAACCTCATGCAACCATGGGGGGGGGCAGACTTTGACAGTTTGAGGCTTGACTCATGATTCATAAGGATTAAGTATTTTAGTATTGATGGGATTAGACTGCTGGGATTATGGGTGTGGCCTGAGGCCGATAGGCTGAGGCAGAGAGCCTGAATGCAATATAAACAGAGACAGAGAGACAGACTCTTTCTGTTGCTCTCTGCTGCCCTAGTTGGTCGGTTGCCTCTGTCGCGATTGTTGCTGTTCCGCCACCATGAACTGGATGCTCTCTGCCTTGTCCCACTCAGCTTTGGGCCAGCCCAATATGGACTGAAACATCCAGTAACTGAGCTTATTTCCTTCCTTCACTTAGGGTGTCAGGTATTTGTCCCAGCAATGAGAGAAGAGTAACTAAGACAGCTTCCAATGGGGGGAATGCAAGGAGATCACAAAGTGGGAAGAATGGAGAAGCCACATGTTCTCGGGCCTCTTCCTCCTATTTTGGGAGTGCTTTTTGGCAGTGACTGTGTCCACCACGTTCTCCTCTCCCATTGCCATCCCTGGTGGTGCTGGAGGCTTCCTGGTGTTCCTCACCTTGGACCCGCCTCATCTCTTGTTTGACTTCTCAGCATCTCTGTCCTGTGTAACCAACCCCTGTGCTAAACTGCACCCATATGCCATAGCTTCTTTTATCCTCTTCCAGGACACAGACCAGTACATTCTGTGCCTGTAGCCTCTCAGATAACATTGACCCAGGGCCGTCTCTTAGGAAGGCCTTTTTTGCTAAGTACATTTTTTTTTTTTTTTTTTTGGTTGTAATATTCAGGAAAAGGTAGGATTTAGCTCACTTTCACAAGGTTTGTGCTCTACCCTCCACTTTCTAGAACCACAAGGAACAACTAAAGCAAGGGCTGGCTTCAGAAAAACCTGTGATCAAATCTTTAAAGTTCTTGAAAAATCTCAGATTAGTTCATTTCTATTTCATTTTCTCAAGCTCCCGCTTCTAATGGTATCCATCTACATAGCACGTGTAATCAGTGTGCTGAAATTAAACATTCCCAACCTCTTCCCTTCTAATCAATCACCGATCTTGCGTGAGAAGAGCAGGCTGCCAGCTCAGGCCAGCTCCGGCCACCCCTTCTGTGAGACAGCACAGGCTCAGGACACAAGCACCCACCAGAACTAGTGTACAAGAGTTGCTTCCAGTGGCCGCCTGTCTGCACCTGAGTTTATCTTAAACGAGATTTAAAGTGGATATGGATGTAAAGAGAAAAAAAAAAATAAAGCTCACTTTCAAGAGATTGGAAAAAAGGGTTAGAGGTCTCTGAAGACACTGGAGTCTAGACATTGCCATGGAAGCTCATGGTGTCTTTGTCATCACAGCCTTTTGTGTGGAGGCCCTTGAGCTCTGGAGACAGACCTGAGCTCAATTTCTGGCTCTGTCACTTGACAAAGATGGGATTTTGGATGAGCATTTGACCCAGTCCAAGCCTCAGTTTCCTTTTTTATAAAATAGACATGGATCTCCCAGTCCTGCAAGGAGCTCGCAAGCACAAAAGGGGCTGCTTAACCCAGGGTTGGGACTGTTGCCTGGACTTGTTCCCTTCCCAGAAGATCAGTCAAGGGCCAGTCAAGCCTCCTCGGAGATGCGGGTGCACCCGTTCTGCCTTCATGGGCTGGTTGTATTTAGATGAAGCTGCCTCCGCTCTAGGGAAGCCAGCAACACAAGTTCAGGAAAGTGTGCTGGTCTGGCTTGGTCACTATGGCCCTAGCCCGTGGGCCATGTAATCTCACTAGTGAGGCATGGGTCTCTGTGCTCCCACCTCCCTTAGCTGGTGAGGAGCAGTGCCCTTTTCTCCTCTCTCTCTGCCTCTCACTTCAGCCATTTCCCCTCTGCTCTTACCTTCCTTCCTCCCTTCCCTCTCTCCCATCCCCCTTTGCCCCTTTCTCTGCCTCCTCTCCCCTCAGTTCCTGGGCCCCCTTTCTGTTCCCCTTGAGCTCCTCATCCCCATTCTCCTTCCTTCTCCACCTCCTCTCCTCTGCTCCCTCCTCCTTCCTCCTCTTCTGCCCCCTTTCCCTCCATCTTCATCCCTCCCTCCTTTCCTCCTCCTCTCGCTTCCTGCTCTTTCCTCCTCCCTCCCCTTACCTCTTCCCTATTCCTTCTCTCCCTGGCTTTCTCGCCAGTGAACCCTCATCTCCTGGCCTCAGAACTGGCTGTGGCTTCCAAGCTGCTTCATGAACCCCAGTGTTGCCTGGGCCTCTTCCTGCCCAGACAGTGGGGCTGATCAGTTCCTGATGGGTAACCTGTAGCCATTGGAAGCTGGTTACGGGGTTAGGGACAGGGCCTTCTCTGTCACCTCACATGCAGTAGGCCTAACTATTCCACAGACTGCCTTCTGGCATGCCTCCCTCTCCCGAGCCTGGGGATCTTTAAGTTTGGAAATGCTCATGGTGAGGGATCTCAGTGTTAAGCTTTTAGAGGGTGAAGACTTTAACAAGGGGAAGGTGTGTGTGTGTGTGTGTGTGTGTGTGTGTGTGTGTGTGTGTATGCGCATATGTTTGTGTAGTTGTTGCATCAAACTGTATGCCTGGGTCATATATAATGTTTGCTACTCACTTTAAAGAGGTTCTAACAGCATTCACTTTACAGATGGTGAAATCGAGGCTCAGAGGGAAAGTAACTGCCACATGATCAGCTGGAGAGTGGCAGGGTCTTTGCTTGAGCCAAGGGGTGATGCCAGAGTCCATTCTTGAACCCATTTGTGATGCTGCCTGATTGTGAACCAGGGATTTCTTTAAATTTCAAGACTATATGTGCCCTTCCTTGGCTTATAATTTATTCTAACCTTTTTCCTAATGTCCTTGTGAGACTGGGGTTCTGAGGTTCTAAGCTCCCAGCAACAGCCTCTATGGGTGTCAGAGGTCATCACTTTCGCTGTGTTCCATGGAGGACTGCAGGGCCTGGGTGAAGCAGGCTTGCTGTGTTTGATTTCAAAATAGGTAGAAGAAACAAAACTAGGAGGCCTATAATTTGACCTGCCCTGTCCACAGTGGGTGTAGGAATTTATGGGATGTCCTGGTCAAGTTGCCTGCCTGGGCTTTGCCGTGAGACTCTAAGTTGTACCTCTTCAAGTTTGTGTGCATCTTATTAGAAAAAAGAATTATCACTCAAATAAGTTGAGTCAGGGCAGGTCTTTTGCAATACACACAAACTGTTTCATGCAGTTACCTTTTACTTGGAAAAGTAAGCTGAGATTCTCCCATTTGAAAAATGAGAATTTTACATGAGATTCTTTGTTATCTGCCACGGAAAAATGGCTTGCACATTTAAGGAATGAGTATAGCGCACCTAACAAACTCCGTGGAGCAAAACTCTGTTGGTTGAAAGGGGGTGGGGGCATGGGTTAAGGGCAGGCTTCATTGCTGCAGGACTTCTCAGAGCCGGGAAATACTAGCTCTTACCCTGAATTTTTGGAAGAGGATACAGGTCTCCATGATCTGATTTATTTGATCCTGAACCTTTTCATAGAACCTTGGGGGAATTAATATCCTTTGCAGAACTAATATACTTTGCAAAGTCTAGGATAAAAAATTCTTAATAAATACTAATTCCTTTGCCTGTGGAGAACGCTTTGAAGCTCACAGTCCCCAGTGCCACAGATATGATCTCTTGCAGTAGGGTTTTCCTGAGGGACAGAGGGAAGGGCTTGAGGCTACAAAAGACAAGGGCAAGGCTAGCAGGGAACATCTATGGAGCAGTGTTGAAGTTTATATGCAAGTGTGCCCAAAGACCTCACCTCATGCTGGGGCTTCTGGGACGTGAGTGGAGCATGGGAGTGTGACATTTATTAGTGGATTGGTCCACAGGTGAGTTTAGACTTAAATGTCACTTGGGAGAAATGGGTGGCTGAAAGACAAGTCTTTCAGTTTGGGCATGGTTTAGGGTATGGCCTGGGGGGTTTAGTCTGGAAGTTTCTATCTCCAGCCATTAGTCTCTCTCTGCTTCCGGAATGCCAAGTCATAAGCTGTTGCTCCTCTGCTATCCCCCTTGGCCTGCTGCCCTGCCTCGTAGTCAGCCATCCAGGGACTGAAACCACTACAAACTGTGAGCCAACATCAACCTCTTCTTCCCTATGTTGTGGCTATCAGGTATTTTGCTTCAGCAATGAATTAAGTAACTAAGATAGGTAGCATGGGCTCACTCCAGGCCCCTCATTCTATCCCTCATGTGTTTTGGAGACAGGGCCTGCATCTCCTCAGGAAGGTCACCCATCTCCCAACAGCTCTCATTCATCTGACTGAAAGGGTTCCCAGCCAGTGTGAGGTGCAGAGAGGCACTTTTCTACTTCCTTGTCACAGGGGCATGACATGATTGTTTTTTGGTCAAAAAATTCAGCTAAGGCTGGCCTTGAGCTACATGGTAGGATTTTCACCTTTCTGACCACTCCTTGGGGTCAGATAAGGTCTGGTCATTCAAATTATACCAAAGCATACTAGCACCATGTGCCATCTCTCTTAGTTGAGTGTTGTTTGTTTTTGTTTTGTTTTGTGGTGCCCGGGATCGAATGCATGACCTTGCACTTGCCAGGCAGGCCCTTATGCTGCTGACCTATCTCCCCAGCCCCATCACGTGCTGCCTCTCTTAGGCAGCTTTTCAAAGGAACTTCTGTCTAATGGTGGGGTTCCAGGCCTTTTGCAGATGAATGCAGAAAATGCCTGGTATCCAAAGATGCTACAGGTCCAACTATAAGGTGAAGCTTCAGAATTTGAACTCAGGCCCTTGGTATAGCATCTCATACATGGCAGCAGGTGAAAAGGCACGCTGAGGTTGAATGGACATGTGCTCAGTGACATGCTGTATGGCCCAGGGCTGAGGGACAGAGGGCGTAGCACAACTGGACGTTTGCAGACATCTGTATGTGGCCTGCTCAGGGCAAAGTGCGTACTGCTCTTTAACGATAGTGTTGGAGAAAGAATGTGCTCGCCGAAGGAGCGTCTGCCAAGGGGAGGACATTCAAGACTTAGTGGCCAGAACACGCTTGCAGGTAAGACAAGCCACTACCACCCCACAATAAAACAATGAAAAAAGAGACAAAATAAAGTAAATCAACAAACAACACAGCTATGCAAAGCAAAGTAATACCCATCATGTAGGCAGCTACTTCACCTACTGTGTGTAATTACAGCAGCTCTATAAATAAAGGGAGGTAGATATAAAGATTTCAACACAGGGGAGTGATTTTGTTTTTCTTTTTAATGCCAGGTTACAAGGAGGGAAGGCTATATCGGTCACTGTTACACATACATTCAGGTTAAGACACATCCAGTGCCCTCACAGGGGCTGCCAGGAGTGGGAGGGTCCCTGTGCCGATTGTGAAGACTGGTAGAGAACTGAGTGCCTCTGCAGGTGTCCCATGCTGGCATCACTTCCTTTTGAACACTTGACGGCACACCTGGTCCCCACAGGTCAGCTCCTGCAATGTCAGAAAGTGAGTGAGTGGCTAAGAAGCTTGCCCTGCCTTCTGCCCAGCGCCCAGCTCGCTTGGTGTCTGGGGCTGGGGCTGGGGTTAGAGTAAAGAGCGCACTTAGTCATTCTGGGTAAAGTGGATCACACAGACCTAAGCAGCTGGCGTGCTCTGCAGGAAGCAGTAATTTGATTTTGACACTTAAATTGAGCTTGAGCAACTATAAAAGTGAAAAATGCAAAGAAACGACCCTCTTGGGCGGGACTTTGTACTTTTGTGATTTTAGCAATGGTTGCCTAATTTATGAAAGACAGCAAACTTACGGGAAAGAGAAAAACTCCGTATGGAGGGGCAATAGGGAGCTAAGGGCCTGCGAAGATGTGGGTTGGCAAGCCGTCCCCCACCTGTGGGCTTTCTGGGCTCTGGTGATTACAACAGTAGCTGTCAGTGGCAAGAAAACGACAGGTCACCTGTGCAGCTGGCGAGGTCTGGCTCTTCCTTTAGCCAGAGAGCACCCCAGGCCTTATTTGTACCTTTCTCATGCCTGAAGGAGAGAAAGTGAGTACGGGGAAGAGGAGCACGCTCCTAGCAGCTGACGATGAGTCCATCGTCTTAGTCATGGACACCGTGGGGGCTGGCGCTACAATTAAAAAAACCATCATCCAAACTAGAGCAGCTAGGGAGAACTGTCAGGATGAAAAACAGTGAATCACTGCCATAGATCATTAGTTGGCATTGCCTCTGAAATAAAGATAGCAGGTGAACCAAGGTTGGCGTCACAGGACACCGAGGTGACCCTGATCCCAACATTAGAACTGCTACCGGCCTGACTCCATAACTGAAAGGAGGGAGGGAGGGAGGGAGGGAGGAAGAGGAGGGGAAGGGAGGAAGGAAGAAAAGGAAGGATGGATAGAGACAGGGAGGGAGGGAAGAAGGGATAGAAGGAAGGAGGGAGGCGGGCAGGCAGGAAGGAGGAGCCGTTCACTGAATGAACCCTTTACTTAATAGATGAATGGCTGAATCAGGAAGAAGTGAAAAACTGTTCACTACATGACTGCTGGGCCCATGGACTGCCTTGAAGATTGAAGAATGAAAAATTAAGCTGTCTAGACACAGATACGGTTATCTGAGGATATTAGCCATGGCTCCTATTATCCTATTCTAACACCAAATTAACCTAAAATATTTTGGGACCAGGTAGATATACCTCATGGTGACAGGTCCATGTCCGCAGGCCCAGCTACCCTCCCCCTGCAGCCTGCCCTCCTCTTCCTACCAGGCTTATAATTGAGGGTAAACCCAGGCCGACCCTCCTCCAGGGCCTCTTAATTTGGCGGCTCACATTTCTCTCCTGTTGATCTTAACAGGTTCCCTGCCTTTCACCTTGGATCGTGGCTTCCTAGCTCAGCATTTTAAACTTCCTTTTTAATTGCAGCTGTTCACGGAAACAGCCATATAGACTTCTTTCTGGAGTCCCCTGAGCCAGGTGAGAATGGTTTTCTGACTCTATGACCACATACATTTGGCTGAGGCTCAGGAGAAGAGGAGCTCAGGGCCATTCTTCTTGTCATAGTGCCTGGCCAGGTGACTATGGGAGTACAGGGAAGCACAGCAGCAGACCAAGACTTACCACGTAGAGTTTGTCACCCTCAACCCACTGCTTCCAGCCGCGATTCTCCTTTTCTCCCTTCTGCACACCAGTGAGGACATCACCTTCCCAGATGACCAGCGTCTGTAATGACAGGTTCCCAGGCACATGAAACTTCTGGTTGGGGAGACTGGGCAAGCCTCAGCCTGTAGCTATACTTGCTGAGGCCACTGCCTGGTCCCTGCCTCCCACAGGACAGAGCCCTGGCCTCCATGACTCAAGATCCTTTCAATCTCATTTTCACTGGGCCAAGAGCTTTCTAATCCCATTCTCCCAGGCATCCTCCATACTAGCCACAGTTTATATACCGACTTGCTCCATTGTCTTTCAAGGAGTTAGTTCTATTCTTAGCATATAGTAAACAGAGCATTTTAACATATGGTAATGATAACATTTCAAATCAGTGGGAAAAGGTGATGAATTGAACTATTAACAGTGTAAACTTTATAGAAGGGGAAAATACCTCAAAGCCAACAGATAAATAGAAACAGTAAAGGAATTGTAGCACATCAGCAAAGACCTGATTTCCTTATATAGAAAGGACTCTTGCCAATCAAGAAGAAAAAGATCATTAATCTAATAGCTGATGCCAACAAAGGACATGAACCAGCAGATTACAAGGAGAAAGTCCCCTAGTGGGTGACTTTCAAATCCAAGAAAAGATACTTGCCCTCACTAATAATAAGATAAATGCTAATAAGACTACATCTAGTTCGCCATGTGGTTGAAGGCCAAAGACTTTGGTGATTGACTGAGCAGGAGTGGGGAAGTAAGAATACGCATTTGCTTTTACAGAGAACATTTATATTGCCTCTAAAGCTAGAAAAGTGCATATATTCTTCAACATAGAATTCTACCTCTGGGAATTTTTCTGGCAGGTGTCACATTGTGAGGACTGTCCCTGGAGGATAGGAATAGAAGCAAGGAAGCTTCTAATGAAACAATGGCTCCTGTGCCAGCCTTCACGTATAGAACCAGGAGGGTGCACCTGTTCCTGGGCCTTGGCTTCCTCTGGATGGTCCTGCCAACTGGTTGGCAGCACAGGAGCAGCAGAAATCACCCTGCCCAGCCAAGCTCAGTGGCCCAGCGGCTTGGAGAAGTCCCAAGCATGCCAGAAACCAAGAGTGCTCAAACTCTGGGGCACAGATTTACAAGTACTTCAAATTCTAAACCCCTCCTTCTTCCATTCCCTGCTTTTTCTTCTAATATTTGTGTTGTGACCTGTGTGACCCCCTCCAGTGCCACCCTGCCCCAGGCCCAGATTAGGTTTGCTCACATCACTACTGAGATAAATATGTCACTTTCATCCAGGAAATAGACATGTGTGTTCTGCCCTTTCTCAGGATGACCTGGATGCAAGCTGCATTTTTCCTCTAAGTATGTACAGCAACCTTATGCTGCTATAAACAATATTATGCCAAGGACCAGATGTTTATTTTTCTTTACATCTTGCAAACCCAGTTGGTGATAAACTAACCCACGGATTTTTCGCACAGGTCAGAGAGTGGTTAAATGAACTAAAATTCCACAATCAGTTAGGTTTTAGTTGGTGCCTTTCATCCTGTGTCAGAAGAGGATTTAAAAGCACTCAGTTGCTTTGAAAGATCCTGAGGTGCAGGAAGTGGATACAGGTGAGGAAAGCCATTGCTTCTGAGGGGTGGATCAGGAGTGAGAGTGGCCCTGGGGACAGGCAGGCCTGCGCAGAGTCCGAGAAGGAAGTCGCCCACCTGATTCCCTTCTCACGGTCTCCTTGTGCACTTGGGTCTGCTTTTTAGTACAAGTCTGTTCTCCTTAGGCTGTTAAAGCCACTTATTTTAATATTTGACCTTGATGATGTTATACACTTCTTGGTATAATTTTATTCCTCCTCATTTTACTCCCCAGTGCATGGCGGCATTGTTTGTTACAGCGAAGAACTGGAAGCTTCATAAATTCTGTCAGTGGGTGCCTGGTTAAATATGGGGTAGTTCTTCCCTGTTCTGCAGTCATTGAGAGAATATGGCTACAGTACCTTGCTTGGGTTTTTAAAAAAATAGTAAAGTGCAGAGCCATGCACATAAAACAAGGGGACTGGGTGGGAAATACACGGGCATGCTGGTGCATGCTCTCTCCAAGGAGTGAGAGAAACCAGCCATAGAAATCGGGCCTCAGCCAGGACTGAGCCAGGGCCCAGGGTGCGATGGATTTCTCACTTTTTTACTGCTTAAAATGTCTTTAATTATCTGCACCTCTTAAGGTTCCCTAAATTAATTTCAAAATAAAATCCTATGTGTTTTCTAAAGGAAGAAAGGTCTCTTCCTCACCCTAAGTCTCAGGTTTTTGATGATGTTAGAGCAGATCAAGAGCGAATGTGCTCCCCTCATTCTTTGGGGAGGGAGAAATGCCTGGAAAGCTCATTTGTGGTTGCCCTCTCTGGCCTAGGCCTGAGGTTCCTCCCTGTCATCTCGGTCAGGCCAGGGCTGGATGGCCTGGTACCTGATGGAGCCCTGCGACATGCTGGTTGAGCTGCTGTCTCCCTCCCTCTGCAGATAGTGAGCTTCCTGAAAGGAGGACCCGTATTGCTGCTCCCTTCTGCAGCTCCGCACTCAGCACAGTGATCAGCGTTACTGAATCAATCTTTTGTTGAACCATTTTGCTGAAGCAGAATGTTAAGGTAAGCTCACTCGTCTCCTTGCACTGGAGGAGGTCCCGAGCCAGTGCACACAGCCCACCAAGATGGACACAGTATGGTCCTTGTCCGGCTATTCATCTGGTTTCCTGTAAGGCTCAGAACCCCTGAGGGCAGGAAAGGGGCTCTGATTCATCATTTTATCTTTAGCTCCTGACACAGGCCTGGCATGTAGTGAGCACTTAGTGAATTTTGCAGAAAAAAGAAAGGAGAAAAAGCGTTAGGGCATGAGGCCTGTCCTAATACTTTATTTTAATAACTTACATTGGCCAGCAAGATGAAAATTGACTGTGACCCTAAAGTGGATGATTACCAATGAATCATGACAATACTTAAAATACTATAGACTTATTCCTGCATAAAACCGGCAGTGAGAAGTGAAGAGAATGGTTAAGTGAACTAAAATTGTATAATTTAATTTGCTTTTAGTTGCTACCTTTCATCCTATGTTAAAAGAGCTTTTAAAAACAGACTCGTTTTTTTTAAAAGATCTAGAGGTTCAGGAAGTGGATATAGGTGAGGAAAACCATTGCATCTGAGGGGCCGGATCAAGAGCAAGAGTGGCCCAGGGACAGGCAGGCCTGCGCAGAGTATGAGGAGGAAGTTGCCTACCTTGACTTCCCTGCTCACGGTGTCCTGGGTTAGCATCCTATCACATTCCTTCATGGGGAGCTATGTGCAATGACTATACCAGCGTTCAGTTGGCATAACTACACTCTAGGATATCTAAGAGAATATGGTATCCTCATTCTTTGAAAATATATACTGAATTATTTGAGAGAATGCGTGCAAATGATGTGCAATGAGAAGAGGTGCCTCTTTGAGTAGAGAATACAGATGTTCCTTGTTAGATTCTTGTAGTTTTTCTATATAAAGTTGAATCGCTTCCCAGTAAGGTCTGTAAAAGGAATGATTGCAGCTCTTTAATTTAAGAGCATGGAAGGACACTGTTAACATAGGCACCCCTACACCCGTACCTCTTCTCACGTACGTGTTCCTCTGGCCTCCTGCGGGCCAGCTGCCTCCTCAGGCTGCTCCTGTGTGCTGCCTCCCGAGGGACGGTTTCTGTCCTTTACCCACCAACCCTGCTCTGAGTGCTTCCCCCTTTGTCTGTCACCACCCTATATTTTAACTGCCACTGACCACACTTTATTTTTTTAGACAGGTCTAAATCCCATAATTGCCTAGGCTGCATTTGAACTAGCACTCCTTTTGCCTCAGCCTCCAGAGTGCTGACATTACAGGTATGCACCATCATACACAGATATTTATTTTTTTGAGATATAATTCATAGATCATAAAATATGCTTCTTAAAGTGCACGAAGTTGTGTAACCATCATTACATTCGTTACCATACAAAGAAATCTTGTACCTGTTAGCAGTCACTACCTATTCCCTCTGAGGGGCTACCTATCCCCACTACCTATCCCCCAGAAAACACTTTCTGCCTCCATGAATTTGCCTAGAACTGGCAAATTTTCATGCAACATCTTTTACTCAGTCTGTTTCTAAGCTCGTCCCTGTTGTCACACAAATCAGTATTTCATTTCTTTTCATAGCTGCATGGTACCCCATATTCTGTTGGATAGATATCAACTACATATATATGATTAAGTTGCCTTGTTATTCTTTTTAAATTGAATGTAATTTTATTTCATTTTGAAAAGTCATATCAATTATTATTATACTCTCTTCAAAATAATTTTTTTAAAAAAGACAGAAAAACAAGAGGGACAAAAACAAAAATTTAAGCTTTCTGAACAACAAGTGGTAATATGTGATCATAGGTCCAATCTGACATAACTGTATCTGTTAATCTGGGCAACAGATTTGATGATAAAAATAGATAACATATCATTCATTGTTAATCAGCTATTCTTTTTTTTTTTTTTGTATTTTAAGAAAGGGTCTACAGGGTTTCAAGAGCTGGGTTTACAGACATGCGCTACCACACCTAGTCTCAATTGCTGTCTCAAATGTGCCCCCAGGGGCAAGGCCGATACAGCAGGCCTGGGGATCCAATCTGCAACCCCTGCTAATTAGCTATTCTTGTTCTAAAAATCTGTAGCATATTGTATTGTGTGTTACCCTGTTTTTGTCATTGTTTCTGATTTTTGCTCTTGCTTTTGTTTATTTTGAAGAAGCTTGTACTTTTTTCAAAGGGGCTTAACATATTCTTACAAATAAATCAGGATAGGTGTTCGGAATGTATATATATATATATATATATATATATATATATATATATATATATATATGTATTCGCAGTCTCCTGGGCTGGGCTGGCTTAGGGTAGGCATTTCAGGGTGCTGCAAACCTCTCCCCCAAGCTAATAAGTGGGAAATTTTCAGAGAGTTCCTAACAGTGATCAAGGGTTGGAGAAGTGAAGCTCTGAAAAGTGAGGACATCAGGAGTGAGAAGTGCTGCACATGTGTACACACCATACATGCACACATCTATAAACATGTACACACACATGTGCACATATATGCCCAGGCACATGCACAGAGCTTGTATACACACTCAACGATGCCTTCTGAGTTAAAATAAATCAGGAAAACAGATTCATCCATTCTTGGGGTCCCCTCCCAGCGTGGTCTAGTCCAGTGATGGAAAATTGATAACCCTGAAGGCTCCTGCTTTGCACTGTAGTTCTAATGGGAGTGGACCTGTGTCCAGCTGGGAAAGCCTCCTGGCAATGTCTCATCTCACCAGCCTTCTGGCGTGCATGTGCACGTGTGGCATGTGTGTATCAACTCTGGCTTCCTGCTGCAGACAATGAGGAAACATTGTGCTACTCAGAATGGCATGCAATTTAAAGCTTGCTGTTTGTTTATTTTTTTTGGATCTTGACTGATTACATGTAATGAAAACCATTGAAAGTGAAGCCCTGAAGGGTGAGGTATAGTAGTCCATGTTACCAGGAGTCTCTTGATACACACAGGGTTTCCTAGACTCCAACCTGTCCAGGAAGGCAGTGTTAGGACATCAGCTACCACCTTGCTGGACGCTCCCCCAAGTTACTAGAACTGGGTCCACTCAGTCTTCATTTAATCCACTGATTTTTTTGTTGGTTTTAATTCCATCACACTTTTCAAAAAACAAAAAGGTTTTTCAGTCCTGAGAACACTTAAACTTGAGATATTTCATTTAAATTTCCTGACTTTTTGACATCTTTTGAAAGGAAAAACCACCTGATAGCCTGAAGCCTCATTTCCCTGGGGCAGTGCGAGGTGGAGGCTAAGCAGGCTGTCCCTGGACATCAGGTCTCCCCACTCAGCTGGTCACACTAACCATCTCTGCCTACGTCCCTCCACTTTGCCTTCTTCACTTTGCCCACCCAGCCGTGCAGTAGATCCTGGAGAGGTTGAGATCCTTTAGTTTCTCTTTACCCTGTCCCTTCTACTGAGCTTTCAGTAATTGCTCATTGGCCACTCTGGTTCCCCCACCCCCAGTGGCTAGATCTTTCCCTGACTGATTGCTTTTTTTTTTTTTTTTTTACTTGAGAAGCTAAATAGCCAATCCCTATGCAAAGAAGGTACAAAAACCACGAGCCCAAGTCAGTACCTTGACGTGTCGGCCATCCAGGCCCTTTGTATGTTCATCAAACTCCACCCCGATAGTGAAATCCACATCGTAGTTGCGGAATGTGCTTTGGGTTTTTGTCTTGAAGTTATCACCATCTTGCTCAATAATCTTTGTCTGATGGAGATGTACTGCAATCTTACGGGTGGCAAAATCAATGTCTGTTGGCAAAAGGGAGTTCCAGAGGTTATGACGTGCTTGGTGAGATTCATTCATTTCTTTAACAAGGCCACAGCACTCAGGACCAGAGGCACAGATAAGGGGCAGTGTATCTTGGCTCAAACAGGAAACAAGTGCACTGGGTGACTCAGTCCGTCTCCAGGAAATGGAGGAGCCAGGATGGGAGCGAGTTGTAGCAGGAGAGGCACAGCCCTGAGCTACAGCTCCCTGTGCCCCCTTCTCCTTGTATACCTCCTTATCACTGCAGCTCTCTTCTGTCCGACATACCAGCCTCCTCCTAAGAGTTAATTATAAAGATTTCATGATTTTAAAGAAAAGTACCTTAGGAATCACTGGTCTCAATCATGGATAAAGATGAAAATTCCCATAGCAGAAAGAAGTGATAGAGTCCTATTTCTCCCCCCAGGTGCAGGGGATTGAATTCAATACTCACTCATGAGTTTCAACTTCGCTCCCTTTTGTTTTTTATTTTGAAATAGAGTTTCACTAAATTACATAGGCAGGACTCAATTTGTGATCCTTTTGCCCAAGTCTCTCTATTTGCTGGGATTATAGGTGGACACTAACATGTATTTTTAAAGTGGATTCTCAGCTTCCTAAAATAGGCAATTCTGCCTTAGTTGCAAGCCCCTACGATAGTTTTAAGCATATTTCAGGTAGTAAGCACTTGCTCAGAGATTTTCTTTTGTTGTTTTATTCTTGAGGCTATTATTACCCTTGGGCTAGAATAGAATCAATCTCAATATTTTTTTAGAAAAAATCCTTTAGGTGAATTTTCTAAAAAGAAAAAAGTAAAAGATTGAGATTGGCATCCAAAGATATCTATAGAATTCACAGGCATAAATGTGATTCCATGCTTGTGAAGAGTAATTGTTTACCTTTTATTTTATTTTATTTTATTATTATTTTTTATTTTATTTTATTATTATTATTATTTTTTTTTTTTTGTCTTTTTGAGACAGGGTCTCACTATGCAGTTGAGGCTGGTCCTGAGCTCACTTTTGTAGCCCAGGCTGGTCTCGAACTCGCATCAATCCTCCTGCCTCAGCCTCCCGAGTGCTGGGATTACAGGCGTGAGCCACCACACCCGGCTTGTTTACCTTTTAAAATAAAAAGTTTTGAACAAATCGAAGCAGAGAGAAAGCGAACAAAGAATTCCGTATTATAATCATCAAGATTCAACAACAATCAGGAGTTGGCCGCATTTCTTCTAGCTGTATCTTGTCTTTGCCTTCACATTTTAGAGCACATCTTATTCGTTTATCAGCAATCCTTAGTAAGAGGGAGTGCTCCCCTCTGTGAGAGGGTTCAATTTCCAAGGCCTTGTGTGTCTCCGTAAGAAGCACAGTGTTAAGCCCACCTTCTTGCTAACCTTTGAATGTTCATATAATGTCACCCAAGCCAAAAACCTGCTGTCCTGTGAAACAGATCTTGAGATAGAGTAGGGTTTTATTATGCCATTAATATCATGAAACTCTTAACCTTCAGACAAATCATATTTGAGTACATTTATAACTGTGGATCCTGCAGATATCTTTGGGTGCCAGTTCAAGTCCTTCAGTTTTATTTTTTATACAATATCCACCTAGAGGGTTTGCAATAAACATTGAGATTGATTCTATCATAGCCTAAAGGTAATAATGGCCTCAAAAGTAAGAACAGTTCAGATTTACTGAATGCTGTTTTGCTGAGGATTCCAACTCTCTCTGTGGTGACTAAATTTCACATTGTGCATTGTCTGGTATGGGATAAATATATGTGTCCATAAGAGAGGCCAGCAGGCAGCAGCAGTTCAGGTGTTTCTGTCAATTTGGAGAATTAACACCTTGCTACTCTTCCCATGGTAGAGCATTGATTTCCCTATCATTTCTCACTCATTTCCTTTCAAATCCTCTGTCACTATTAATTCTTTTTTTAAGAGACCAAGGGGAGACCAAGTTGGCTGTTTGCACCTTGTTTTGGGCCAACAGATTGACCATAGCTACTGCAACAGCAAACAGAAACAGTGAAACGATACCCAAGATTTGTAGGCAGTGGATTTATTTACATTGATGGGCAGTGATCAGGATCATTCCTAGAATATGAGGCCCTGATCTCTGGGGGTCTAAGACTTATATAGGATAAGCAAGCAGAAAGTACAGGGGCAGAATGGCTTGTCAGTTGGGGACGGGTTTATGCAATGTGCATCATAGTGACCAGCCATACATCACAGTGATTGGCTGTTCCTAAGACACCAAAGCAACCAGAACTGGAACAGGAATTATTACCTGGGCAACCAAGAAATTAAAGTATACTGGCTTGGGGAAGTGGTGGGGACATTTTCTGTTACACTGCCAACTCACAACAGAATTATAGCTCTACCTCTAGGTAGTCTTCTGAGCCATAATTATAGGAAGTCAGATTTGAGTGTAAGGGAACAATTTTAAGTAACATCAGCTAGCCAAGGAGGACCACAAAATCAGATGCCTATATTTTCTACTGAGAATTGTTTCAAGTTGGCAGGATCTGGGACATACGTATTAAGGCTTCTATTGCCTATCATCTTCCATTTGTGCTATCTGTGGGGTGCTTATTAGGTCTCAGAATTCACCAATGTGTCCCAAAGTTAGCTATCCCTAAGGATCAACTGGGATGGTATAAAAACTTAGGATTCCTGGGTCCTACTGTAGGTCTAGAATCTCTAGGTGGTAATCTGATGATGTTAAATCTTGGACCTTCTCATAGATTATATGGAAAGATCTTTGTAGTTCAAAAAATTTGAAAGCCACTGTTTAAGTACCTGTGCATCATATCAGAGGTATGGGAGTAGGTGTCTAGAGAGATTGGGATTTGTGTGAACACAGACTAGTGACATAGCAGGGGCTCAGTGATTAAATGGGTGTGTAGAGGGATCAAGGAAGGAGAAGAAAATAGTTCTGAGTTTGGGTTGAGACCCAGGGAAATAAAAGTGAAAATTAATTTATAGTTTGCATAATAAGTAAATTGATATAGAGTGAACGTAGAGGCTGTACCATGTGGAACCTTGGTAATATTTGGGGTAGAGCCCAGGATGCTCTTTGGTAATTACCAGGAGAAATATTCTTGACTGGACTTTTCTAGGGAAGCAAAGCCTTGCTTACCTCATCCTCTAAGCAAACACATGAGATAAATACTGTATTATCTCCACATTACCAGGGACAAAACTGGCTCAGAGATGCCATGTCACTTGTCAGTTTCACAATGATGGAGTACTGGAGGTAAGACTGAATCTAGGGCAACCTGCCTCTAGGCCAATGTGGGGCTCTTAGATTCCAGCTAAGCCCCCTCTCACTCGTGCACTGGCTGGCTGCTCACTGTGTACTAACTTCTGATTTGTTCCATTTCCCTTGGAGACATGGAACTGTTGGGTCCAGGGGATAAGTCTTTCCTATTTGTGGCAGTGTATGATTTTCAGGAGTCTTGTATGCTGCCCTCTTCAAAAGGCAATTGTTTTCTAGGCCTGGGGCCCTCTACTATAAGGCAGTGTTTGTGCCATCACACTCTATGCCACAAGCATTCTTTGATGGCTTGTTTAGCTTCAGCTCCCTGGTTCACGGGAGGCTCACGAGCACAGTGGAACCACACAGTCTGTGGGCCACAGGACGGGACCTGGTGACACAATGCTGCTCTGCTGCCCTCTGTGCAGAGAGCCTCTCCAGGCTGCTCAGCCACTATGCACTGAGGCTAGGGTTCCCTTCTGTATTTGCCACGGGGCTCGGTTCCAAAAGGAAGGTTAAGTGGCCAAATAAATGGGATTATGATTAGCTAAGTTTGGAAGATGAGGAGTTAAAACCAAGAGAAGCTAGATTTTGCACTGAAGAGCATCATGGAGGATTTGTAGAGAAAAGGCGCTTTGCAATTCTAAGAGAGGGACTTGGGATGTAGACTTGCACGGTTCAGAGTACCTGTGGGTGGGACACCCAGCTTGCTGGGTGCTCTCCAAAACATTACATAGAAAGGACTGAAAAGAACTTTGATAATTTTTTCCCTCAAGGCAGCTGCTGGCCTGTTCAGATAGGACAAAAGGGTCAAGTATTTCTGATTTAAAAATTAATGTTTTTAAGACTTTAAAATTTGCCAAAGAATGCCTTCCATGTTCTAATTAAGGTAAAGGCATGCATTGCAATCCACATTTCTGTCCTTTTTCCTGGACATGCAGTCCAGTAGGTCGGTCCAGAGACCCAGATCTCTGGGTGTGATCCTAGTCCCATGACTAGGTACATGGGCTCAGATCTGGAAGCAGTGGAAAGCAGCAGTCACAATGGAGCTATTGCTAACCAGATGGGATTATCATAGTGCTGAGATTGGTGGTGTTTGGGAAGAGCGGCTGGCAACCCACGACAGTGGTGCTGCAAAGAGCAGCTGCCGTCGTCATGCTCACTCAGTAAGCATGGTCTCTCAGGCCAGTTTCCTAGGAATCTTCTGTAGTTCTCAGCTGTTTGCTGGGTGCTTGCTGCTCTCCTGCCAGTTTTCCATGTCTCCCGAGGCTCATCCTCAGCCTTGTCCCCTGTAGTCTGTCTTGCCCTCTTGTCTTCATTCTCACCTGCCATTCAGGCTGTTGCAGTCACTTCCAGGACATATGACCTGGTGTTCTCCCTGATTTTTTCATGGAACTGATTATTCTGTTCCCCCTAGTCTCACCCCTGTGAAGACAGAGAAAGTGCTATTCCTTTGTATGCAGTAGCTGCTTAATGAATATTGTAGGCTGGCTAAAGGAGACAGCATGGTCCAGGATGGTGGTTTTTGAGTTCTCTGGGCCAACAGCAGGAGGGAACATGTTAATAGTCCACATTCTGGGACCCGCTCAGAAGCCATTGAGTAGAAGCTCTGAGGGTTGAGTGCTGCTTGTTCTTTTAGCTTTCCAAGTGGTTCTGAGTTAGTCAAAAACTTGAATGACTAGTATGAAAGGTTGAAGGGTAGAGGGCAGATCTATCTCTGAGTTCCCAGCCATGTGATCTTCATTTTTAAAAACATGTATTTAGGACAGGGTCTACAGGCTCTGTAGGATTTCACTACATAGATCAGACTCATAGTGATTCTCCTGTTTTCAGCCTCCCAAGCACTAGGATTACAGACCCGTGCCACCATGCCCAGTCTCAGTTGTCATCTCAGCATGCCCCAGGGATGGGGCCAGCATGGCAGGCTGGGGATCTAACCTCAGCTGCTGTGCTCTGCCTAAGCAGGCTCTTTAATCTGCTGAGCTATCTGGCCAGCCCCTCATGTGATCTTATAGAAACCACTTGTCTTTTTGTGCTTTGGTTTTGTCATGATGAAATGAGGGAAAGAATGGTCACTTTATAGGGCTGCAATGGTGAAGACTGGGTAAAAATGATGGTAACCAGTTTTACCTAGTAGCAAGGAGCTTGTGGGAGTATTCATTGTGCCCTGGCCTCTGCTGTTGGCCTTATTTGAGTCAGATAAGGACCAGCTCAGGATTCAGCCGAGTGTGACAGTTTTAGAACATGTCCATGCATCTCTATAGCCATCTGCCACTTCACAGGGCAGGTCAACTGGTGGCTGATCTACTTATTCTAGATGCAGCCTATCCTGTGGATGCTTTAAGCAGCTGTCTAGGACACTGTTCTGCTTGGATCAGCTTCCTTCCCCCGAAGTTTGGAAGAAGTAGCTCCTGCTCTGACCCTCTGTGCTGAAGACCAAGCTGGGCTCCATCACTCTGCTGGAGTCATAATTAGGTGATGGGAAAAGAAGGTCAAAGGTCATCTGTTAGCCAAAAGAAACAAAGGGAGAGGCACCAGACAAAAGTACAAAGAGTGGGAAATTGTAGGGAAATTCAGAACCCAACTTGAGCAAGCAGATCTGTTTTACTCTGTGGATATAAAAACTGAAGCCCAGAGAATTTAAGTGGCAGTTCAGCCACCCAGTTAAAACAGGGCTCCCGACAACTTCTCTACAAATAGAGTCTCTTTATCTTTCACAACAAAGACTCCTAATAAAAAATTATTGCTTGTCCCTGGCTGCCTAGAAAAGTGGATCCTAGCTAAAAATATCTCTTGCTGAGAAAATGGGTTTGTCCTGGCAACACCATTGCTAGTCAATCTTTCTGACCAGCACTGGGGGAATCTTATTAGGAACTCTATGCAAATAGAATCAAGCATCCCTTCTTCCAGATTGAAAAATGGCTTGGCCTCTTGGCCACCCTTTAGCATTTGCACAGGCCAGTTAATCATGTCACCTCCGCTCCACCCCAGGGAAGGGAGCCAGATATTCTGCTGGTGGATTCACTGTTGGGTATTTCTAATCAAAAGGGTTTAACTGCAACAACAGAACACACACACACACACACACACACACACACACACACACACACACACACACACACGGATTGCAAAAAACATTTTCTCTGAGAAAATCATTTTGCTGGTGTGGTATTTTAACACCAGGGTTAGCCAGTATGTTTTATCTGCTTTTCTGGATTAAAGATATCCCCTGGCTTGATTTATAGCCAGGTGAAATGAATTTCTATCTCAGAAGCAAAGGTCCAAAGCCAAGCTATTTCTGAATAATATATGTAGCTTATAGCTGCTGTAGCAAAAAAAAATTTACCCGAGTGACTTTATTAAAGCATACTTTTCATAACTGCATTTTGAACAATACAAGTCATAAAGTTGAAATATGAGTATGCTATTCAACATTAAAATGCTTTGTAATGTGCTTGGGAAAAAAAAGCTAAAGTTGCAGGCTAAAAGGGCAGGTGCTCTTTGCAAATGAAAGAGCAGAGATGCACAAGGCTTCATCATATGAAATCCGAGAACCATTTAAAGTGCAGCTTCAATGGGCTTCGAACTTGGACTCCTAATTCTCAAATCATTGGCACTTTCAGGCAATTGCAAGAAGCAGAGTGGAAGAGTAATCGTCTCCTTTTTTCCATATCATTTCCTCCTCCAGAGAACACATTTAGAGAGGAATTAGGCTGGCCTCTGCCTGTGTCCCAGGCTCATTCCCCTCTGGATAGTGGAGCTGCACGACGTGCTCTGGACATCTCCCTGCCCCCTGCTTGGCCTCACCTCCTGCCTGTAGTCTGCTGTCCATCACGCGATGGGTGTGAGGTGGAGCTGCTGCCAACACATGGAAGAAGGGCCGCAGGAAGGGTCTAGCTTCATAGTGTCAGCTGTCTTTTGCTCTTTTTAGCATTTTTATGTGAAAGTGTCACCATGGCTGAAGGCTTTGCATGGTCGAAGCAAAGCCTTTGACAGGCCATGTGTGTATAACTTGACTGACTTGTCAGCCCTAGTGGGAATCTCGATTTTGAGAAATAAATTCATCCCAGCTTGAGTCATCAGACATTCTCTTAATCATCCATTCATTTACATTTTACCCATGAACTCCAAATGATTCTCTTGTGACTGTTTCTGAGAATCCCACCTGGTTACTTTGGGTGCCTTCATTCAAATTAGCCTGTTTTAGAATGAAGCTGCCCCTCCCCAACTCCAGGTAAAATACCCTGCCTAGAACAGCGCTGTAGGAAGCACCTGAATAGTAGAGGAGATTGACTAGCTGCTGTCTGGACTCTGTCATTTCTCAGCCACACCTGGTCCCAGGCTCACTTGTTTATAGTCTCTTCCACTTCTGCCTGTATGATCAACATCTTCCCAAGACCTCCGGTGTGTACCCGTGGGCTTTGACTCTTGCATTTCCTTCCACTGCATATGCATCTGCAAGGCCCCTCAGCTTTATCAACAGCATATAAGCTGGGCCTGGCCTCTTTTTTCTAGCTCTAAGGGCATGATCCTTCCCCAGGCCATCACCATCTCCTGCCTGGACAACACAGCAGCCTCCTAGTGGGCCTCTGATTCCTGTCTTGCTCTCCTGTGATTCATTCTCCACACTGGAGCCAGAGCGAGCCTTCAAGCATATGAAAAGGATCAACTCCATCTTCCCATCATAGGCTCACTTGGTCTGCTCTTCCTCTGGGTTGCTACACTGTCAGGGTTCAGCCCTCCTGTGGGGGTGCCTTGTGGAACACAGCTGAAGCCTTTGCATCTGCCCCTTGTACCTGGAACAACAACTCTCAGCTCGAAGCCTTGATTCCAGTGTCACCTTCTCAGATGGCTTTTTTCACTTCTAACCCCTGTTGTTCTTGTTTATTTTCATATTTTTAAAGCATTTACTACTACCTAAAATTATCTTAAGCTGCTTGCTTCCTCTCTGCCTCTCCCACGAGCAGGCAAGCTCCTCATTCACTCTGGGCATCACCAAGGCCCAGAATCCTCCCTGGTGCTTCATAGATTCCCGATAATTGGTTGAAGGTAGAGTCAATTAAAAAGAACTAATGACTATAAAGCCATACACAATACTTATTCTCACATGAAAATAATGTGCCTCTACACACTGCTGGCCTGGACTGCAAGCTCCTAAACATTTGGGGGACTCAGGGGTATAGCTCAGTAGTAGCACGTTGCCTGGCAGGCTTGAGGTCCAGCATCATTCAAACAAACGAAATAAGCACCAAATCCCCAAATTAATTAGGGTGGGGCTCTGCACATTGCAGATGATCCTGAAATACTGTCTGGTAGAAGCTTCTAAGTCAGCCTCTATTGGATCTCCAGAGATTTGCCAGAACTGTTGCAGTAGCATTACCCTGAGTGCTATGACCTCTAACTTTTTAGCATAACACATCCTATCTAGAGTCCATCCTAGAAGGCTGAAGTCCACAGGTCCTGTACTACTTGCACCTCAGATTCCCTTCAGACACTCCTTATACTTCAGCTCTGACAGAACAAGCCCATCTGGTCTCCCAGTTTCATGCCCACAGGATCATACCTGTCTCTGCCTGGGAAACTCTTCTCCTTCCTTTAAAACTCCACCCAAGAGTACTCAGGAAGCCTTTACTGACACACACACTGCAGCTTCCTCTGCTACCTTGCACTATTTATTTTTACTATTATTCCGTATTACTCTAGCCCAGTGGTAGGGAACCTACGCTATGCGTGCCTCAGGGAGCTATTTGCATCATTAAAAGCTTGAAGGTTTGCCATGAGGGCATTTAGCCCCTTGGGGCTCAAGTTACAAAATCACTCACTGTCCATCCAGAGCAGACTATATTTTCTAAATGGCCCCATCTCATTATGCATGCAGCTTTTCCAAAATGACTTTGACATTCTTCCTGTTGAGGAAGGGAGGTGTCTGTTGCTGCAGGGGGGGCTTGCGACTCCGACCAATAGGATGCAGGTGGAAGTGATTCCTGCTGATTTCTGAGGCTGGCTCATCAAGGGCTAGGCAGCTTGTGCCTTCTCTCTCGTTGACACAGCCAGCATGCTGTGAGGACAACCTGGGGAGACCACATGCAGATATTGACAGGCACAGCTGAGCCCTCAGCCACAAGCCACACATACATTTAGGTGAGGAAGCAACCATGACCACTGTCCAGTTGCACTGGATGAAAACTCTTTGCTGAGAACCACCAGCACGAACCTGCCCTAACTCAGAGCTCTGGGAGGTGGCAAAAGATGCTCCTGTATTTTGTGAAAGCTCTGCATTCTGTAACAGGAAACAGGAACACTATTTCTGTACAACTGTAACTTGACCAGTATGATTTCCTTTATAAGTTTGATCTTACTAACAGAAAGCAAGTCTGGGTTCTGTTTCAAATGGCACAATCTCTGTTTCTACGAGCAGCTGCCAAAGCTCTGGTGCACGAGCTGGATGAGTCTCCATGCTCGATGGAGTTATTGGGCTCCTTCCCCATCCCAGCATGCCTGTATTTCATTCACATTATTGGAACCTCCTCCTTATAGACATCCTACCTGGGCTACCCTTCAAAATGAAGACTGCCTTCCCCAAACATTCTTGACCTGACAGAAGGAGGATCTGAGGACACAAGTTGTTCAGGGTCAAGAGTTCATCAGCCACCTTTCTCAGTGTCAGAAAAGGGACTGGAGCAGTGGTGGTGAACCTATGGCATGTGTGCTGCAGTGGTGCGCACAGCCTCTCTGCCAGTATCTGAGCCAAGTATACAAGTATTTTCTAAGGCAAAACATCAGTATTCAGCTTTAAATGCAGTGTGATAAGCAAGTGAGTTTTAAGTTGCAGTCTGGGCGCTCGGTCTATAAGAGGTTTGCTATCACTTAATGTCTAGAGCATTAAGAGACAGCAGGGGCCCAAGAAAGCAGGAGGGGAGGTACCACTGACCAACCTTTGGCACTCACCCGTTGAACTCCTAATGACTTGGATAATTTGAAGCAGATCCAGAGGTTGCCATTATGTGCCGCTCTGCTGTGACTGGCAGCTGAGTCACACAGAGAAGCCAGTGTATGGAGTAAGTCATTGTCCTGGTGACAGAACTGTGTGCTTCCCAGACCCTCATTTCAATAAGTTTCTTTGACTCTTGTGAACCTAAAACCAGTCCTTAGAGAAAGAAACTCGCTAGCACCCAGTGTTAAAGTCTAGACAGTGACAGCTCTTGGAGGATGGCATTATACTTGATGCTATGTACACATCTGGGGATTTGCAGGTCACCACAGTATTCTTCCTAAATGCCAAGGGCCATAGTGTCCAGAAGGACAGGAAAGGCAAGCTTCACTGAAGTTTCAGTGTTCGGAAAGTAACCTGCCTTTCAGCCTGGGTGTGGAGGAAACTGTACTGGTCCACCGTGCTACTTCAGCTGATTAGATTGTGGAGAAGCCACACCTTATCGGCACTAACTCACACCTCTGGAATTTGACTTCAGTTACTGCTATTCCCTACTTGGCCAGTGTCCCCAAGTCAGGAGGGAAAAATCAGAGACTCTGTCTCAAGTGTGGGCAGGTGGCTGTGGATTTCTGTACAGAGCTTCTCAGACCTGAGATGGGACAAACTCTTAGGATGCTGGGACACTGGGCTATCAACAGGTGGAGAGGCCGGGTACTACCCACATCCATGTTCTGTGCAGCCTGTGGTATTGTCACCTATGGTATTCCTCTCAGCCAGCCAAGTGTCACCTAACCCTCTGCATGCAGAGACTTTGATGCAAAAAAATCAAACAGTTGGCTCATTAGGGTCAGTGCAATATGATGTTAAATTGAAGTTTTGATCAATGCTACAAGACATGTTTCTGGTACTGTGAACTGAAAAGGCCAATCTAGAACTTCATATAGGGAGACCATAAATGTCATCTTCAAGGCCTTCAGTCCCTCACACACACTGAGGGTGTAAGTTGGTATGAAAGAACAAAGAGGAAGGTTGCTTTTAAAGACAGTATTTCTTGGAGCAATTTTATGATGCACCCTGGATCATTCCATCCCTCCAGAGGAGAGAGGTTGCTGCACAAGCTTGCCTCCCACGTGGAGCCTGAAAAGAAACATGGCAAGGGATCTGGGTGCCTAACCTATGTCAAGTGTGACAAGGAGAAAAAAAAAATCAGGCATCATTGGTGGGTGATGTTAGAATCGAACAGTCATCAGAGAGGCAGTCGTAAGGTAGGAAAGGGCTACTGTAATCCCTCAAGGTGATTTTTATCCTGTATGTGTGTGTGTCTCATATGCATGCTGTAGCCTAAACCAAGATTGGATTTTGTACTAAAGCCATCATAGTCCTTTTTACTATTCAAACAAATGTAGCGAAAGGCTCAAAGTTGTTTTCCAATATATTCAGTGAGTCCAGCTTGCTCCACACACTGCTGAAACCTGGAAACTTCCAAACAGTGCTTGCTTCCAGTTACTAAAATCTATAACTCTAGCCAACGCTATCAATACACAGTGGTGCCATTATCCCTATTTCATAGATGAGGAAATTGAAGTTCTGAGCGATTAAAACTATTGGTCAGGTCCACAGAGCAAGACTGCCAGAGTCGCAGTTGTGTTGGACCTTCTGTTTTCTGAGTTGAAGTGGTGAGCAGGGCACGAAGCCTGTTGTTCATGGATAGGCTCACAGGCTCACTTCTGTTGGCCACATGATATTCAAAAGGGTGACAGGGCATAAGGTAGAGCCCTGGTAGAAGCATTTTGGCCTCCTCCTTCCCCCTCCAAGTATACAGAGATAAAATTTTGATGAACAACAAGAAAAAGAAAGTTTTATTAACATGTTTACATCAACATGTTAATATGAAGAGAGCTCTCAGTTCTGTAAATTACAACCCAAATCATAGGCCTCTTTTTATTATCATGGGAGAAATACACATGTCTGTTGAACTCCACAGTGGCACTATCTAGAGGAACAGACAGTGTCTTCCCACCATCCCCTTCCCATCCATCCCCTGTCCTCCTTACCCAGAGCCTTCATGTAGCCTTCAAAATTTTCATTACTCTCCATCTCCCAGGTTCCATTCTGATCTTTTGTCATGGTGACAGCCTCTGGTTTGGTGTGGGTGTATGGTAAATGCTAAGGAGCAAGAAAAAGCACGGAAACAGGCCACTTTTATAGCTTGGTGAACAGGTTCATGAATCTGAAGACAAGATAAGATAGGGTACGAGACAAAGGTCTTAAGCACACTCCAAAGGCGCTTTCATTAGTTTTGTAAAGTTCAGCAGTATATGGGCCAGTGGGGTGCAAAGTCCTGGTGTGACCAGGCATGTGTGTCCCAGTGACTGCAGCCACATGCAGAGCTCCGAAGCAGCTCACTATTGTCTGGCACAGAAGAGTCCATCCTGTTCCTTAGGAAAGCAAACACCCAATGTCCACCCACATGCATGGCAGGTAGGCAGCACTTGGACCACAACCCGGGGTCTGACAGACGTATAACCAGCACTTCTTACCAGGCCAGGGAAGCTCAGAAGATGTAGACACCCACCTGTGGAACACCACTGTACTGTGCCGGGACAAGTTCACGCTTGATCTAGCTTTAGCCTACAACAACTCTAAGCGAGTGACTGAGTCATGATACACACAGGTCTGTCTGGTAGTGAGAAGAGCCTGAGTCAGCTGAGAAAGAGGAGTGGAGTCCAATGTGGGAGCCTGACTCTCCCTGCTTCCCTGAAAGGTGTTCACGGGTTCCCAAGATGTAGGATTCTAGAAGAAGAGCATGTCATGGGAACATGAGTCTACTGAGAACAAGCTGGGCCCAGGAGGAGGCCGGAGGGAGACAGCAGGGCAGCCAAGCTCTTCTTCAGACCCCCAGAAGCAAGCCAAGGGCTGCCTGGGCCCAGCTGTAAGCAGTAACTGGAATTAGGACAAGTAAAATGTTCAGGGTTGTCTCTAAATTGGCTATCCCAGGGGTCAGAAGATGAGTTGGTTTACACCTTTACATTCTATTCAGAGATGTGGGGGTCTCAGGATCCCTTATACTGTGAAGTGTGAAATGGAAGTGTAGGCTATGCTGGATGTATCTTGAATCCCTAAAGTGAAACCTGTTTTGATGAAGACCTTTGGAAACTCTAATATATATTTTTTCATATTATAAAATCTAATTCATTGGCTGTGACTGTGTGGCTGGAGGGGTATAAAATGGCACATTTATCTTTAAACAAAAGTATACTACAATCACTGAGAGAAAAATGGCCAGGCTGTGGTCAAAGGTCAATGTGGGATAAAGAGACGGGGGCATAGGGCATAAATACCACAAATGGAAAATTAATGAATGTAGCAGAAATGGACAGAAAGAGAATTTGGGGGGTCATTCCTTGAGGTCCAGTGAGAAGCTGCTACAAGTGAGCACTTGGCCTTCAGGGTTGGAGGGGTGGGTCTTTCCCTCAGGCTCAGATGCAAGGGTCTTTCTACCCCAGTGAAGTTTCTAGTGGGCATCCTCTGTTAGAGTATAGAGCATAAATGGCCTCATGGGGGGTTACTAAGTGAAAGAAGTGAAGGATTTGAGTTTTAATGGGCATAGAAGAGGGAGGCATTGGTCCTGGTTGAAGTTAAAACATATGGCTGCATAAAGTCAAACTCTTGAAGAGCTACTCTTTTGTGAGAAGGTAAACTAGTCAGAGACAACAAAATTAATGTGTGTATTTAACCTAGAATCTGCATGGATGAAAAAGAAATATTCTATTCTGCTTTGAATTTGATTTGAGATTTGAATTTATACTTCTAGGCTTATCAAGGAGTCCTAAAATAGAGTGATGACCTTTTAATACCTTTAGTTAGTCTAGAAAATGTAAACATAAAAATTATATGTAAGGATACAGCTTTAAACCAGGCCAACCCTAATAATGGAATTGTCTGCTAGAAAACCCAGTCAAATGTAGGTTATAACTCAAAATCATAAAATCTATCTCAAACTAATCCAACAGAATAATCATCAGCAGAAATATATAGTTAGATTAGATTTCCAAGGTAATAAAATTATCAAAAACAAATTTTGAAATGTGTATTTTAACAATGGTTAAAATAATTTTAAAAGTTTTTAAAATCAACCAAAGAAGTAAAATAAAAGAGCTGGCTAAATAGTTCAGCAGATTAAACAGCCTTTTTAGGTAGACCAGCTGCTGGGGTTCAGGGTTCAATCCTTGCCAGCCCTGCCCCTGGGGCTCACTGAGACAGCAATTGTGACTGGGCATGGTGGCGTGCGCCTGTAATTCCAGCACTTGGAAGCTGAAGACAGTGAATCACAAGTCCAAGCTATGTAGTGAGACCTTGTACACCCTGTAGATTCTTACTAAAATAAAATAAAATTAAATTAAAATTTAAAAAAAAAGTAAAATAAAGTCTTAAAAACAGATTATAATAATCAGGGTACTACCAGAAATTAAAAGTTTAGTTGTTAAAATTTAAAAGGTAACAGCTGATTAAACACTGCTAGAAAGAGAATTTGTGAAAATTTCTCAGAAAGCACTACTTTGATAAAACTTTAGTAACTATAGTAATAAAATTTAAAATCCTCCAAAGAGAATAAAGACACACAAAGTATGTATAAAAGAAGAAGGAAATGACCAGATCGTTTATACTTTTTGCCACTCCGGTGAAATGCAACACTATTACCTCATCATTATGTAAGAAAAAGGTTCTGAGCAAGGATTCTAAACCTACATGTGTATCCTTGCAGTATGAGGGCGTCTCTGAAGCTAGTCCATCCAGTAGCTCCAATTGGGAAACAACTTAGACTTTAATCCACCAGTTAACATCTAAACAAATTGCATGTGCTCACACATGGAATTCTACCCAGGAATGAAAAGGAAGATTCTTCTAATACACAAAATTATATGAATGACTGTGATAGACACTAAGCTCAGAGAAACTTGATATAAAAGACTATATACTGTGACTTTCCAATTATTTGACACACTAGCAGAGTATGGATCTAAACTGCATTAAGATAAAACAGAAATATATATATATATATATATATATATATATATATATATATATATATATATAGAGAGAGAGAGAGAGAGAGAGAGAGAGAGAGAGAGAAAGAGCAGACCAGCATTTGGTGGATGTAGAGATAGACAGTAGAGAAAGCTGAGGAATGGCACAGAGAAATTTTTTAGGGAACAGTTGGACATGTTCTGTAGCCTTTGATGGTAGTTGTATAATGACAGTCAAAACTACCTCTATGCTTCAGATCTGTGCTCTTTTAATTGCATGAAAATTATACCTTAATAGAAACAAACATAAGTGCTGACTGTTCATATGAAAAAGATTTGCCAACAATTCCAACTAGAATCCTGCATGATATCGATGTGAGAAATTAGCTGAGCAACATGCCAAGTATGTAAGAAACACGAATACTGACCTGGTGAGGGGGATTAGCCAGAATGTTCAACTCCAGATCCCTGACTAGGATCTCAGTGACTCAGATAGTTTTGGGCAGATCTTCAAAGTGCAGCCAGCTAGATTCTGTACTGCACTGCTTGCTATACCAGACTGGTTAGCATAATAGAAGCATTTTCTTTCTCTCTTCTTAAAATAAGAAATAGTAAAAAAGCTTTAGAAGCAATAGAGAATCTCACCAAACAAAATTACAGGAATTTAACGATGCTTGTTATATTGCATGCTGTTGTCTTCAAATTAGCTGCTCATATTACCAGATATAAACATAGAAAATTGATGAAAAATTATTAAAAATGAAAAAGGACAGAGGAAAAAAATAAAGCACTAACTGCTCCTTTCATAGCAGCAGAAATCAGCAGTGCCAGTATCCAAGTTATCCTGTGTAAATAACCAAACTATTAACACAACTTGTCTTTTTTTTTTTTTTCTGTCTTTTTGAGACAGGGTCTCATTATGCAGTTCAGGCCTGGCCTTGAGCTCACTTTTGTACCCCAGGCTGGTGTCGAACTCACATCAATCTCCTGCCTCAGCCTCCTAAGTGCTAAGATTACAGGAGTGCACCACCAGGCCTGGCCCTAACAACTTGTCTTTTAAGAGTGAGTTTATTGATATTATTTTATATGTCTTACAAATGCATAATAAATTCTGTGGGAAAAACCCTTTGTTTCATAAAAAAGCAATATTTTTTATTTTATTATTTTTAGGAGTAGATATAGTCTCTTTTTTTGGCAATTGAGAGGTTATGTTTACCTTTAATTTTAAAGGCCCTTTTATCTGCCACGATTTATTTAAACATATTAAGATTTCTTATAAGCATGTAAGTTTACTGGGACCCTGTGCTTTTGAAAAATGATTTTATCTAAGGGATTAAAAGATTTCTATAGAACTTTTATATCTATTATTGTGGCTTTTTTGCCTCATTGAACCTTGATAGTAACAAATTCTAGGGAGACTGTCAGCTGAGACCAGTATGTAGGACTTAGATCCTCTTTATAAATTCAACCTGAATTATTATCAAGTTTTATATATCTTCTGGTTTGTAGTTTTCTTCTGGGTATTTAAGATGAAGTTAAAGTGTTAATCAAAACTAACTTCATGCCGTATATTAAGGTCAGCTGAGGCTCCCCCGGGTTTGTGACTGTGTACAGTCCCCTAACTCTTTACCAATGTCATCTGCTAGCAGGTGTGGTGGTCTTTCTTCTTTTCTTAGAAGCATGGGAAGGACTTTTTTCCCTGGCGATTCTCTTTTTATCCCAGCATGTTATCAGTTGACTCCTAACCTTTGGGGTTGGGTGAGCCACCAGAGTTGTAAGATTTTGTAGAGAACTTTCTTCATGTCTCGAATTGTTATTGTCCTTGAAGAGCAAAGGTCAAAATATTAGCCATCTTCTTAGTCAAGTTTGCTTGATATTTATCTTTCTGGTTTCAGAGCCTTAGTTGTTGAACATCCAGAAGGTCACATAGACAGTTATTGAAGTGAGAACAGTAGGTTTAGATATAATGATCATGACTGCCTTCTTTTTTTCTTTTTTTTTTTTTGAGACAGGGTCTTACTATGCAGTTGAGGCTGGCCTTGAGCTCACTTTTGTAGCCCAGGCTGGTCTTGAACTCACACCAATCCTCCTGCCTCAGCCTCCTGAGTGCTGGGATTACAGGCGTGAGCCACGACGCCTGGCTCTTTTTTTTCTTTTTTATTGCTTTTAATAAGAAATTAACAATTAGACAGTATAAAAACACTTTAGTAGTACAGCCACAATAATTAATACAATGCATATTGATGCCTTCCTAGTAGCTGTTCAGAGTAAAAGATGCAGACATGATAACTTTTCTAAACACTATTGGTACAAATATTTCTTCTCATCGAACTAAGAGAAAGTAGTTGTATACATAGTCCAATATCTCATAATAGTAGTGGATTATCAGCAGAACTGGCAATGTCAGAAGCTGTTGAACTGAGCCTTTTACAGCTCAGCATACTAATCCGCTTTTACTTTTTATGCCTCGTGGTTGAACTTTTCTGCTGGATGTTTAAGTCCAAGTTAAATCAAGACCTTATAACAAAACATGTAATTTTCATATCTTACAAGGTCAGTCAAATCCCCTCAGGATTTACCTTGAAACCATGTACAGTGCTTTGTAGAACTTTTGTCAGTGTCAGCCACTGTAGGGGTCACAGCCATTGCTTGACCAGTTTGTTATCTGTGAAAGCCTGGAGGATGTTTTCTCTCTAGATGACTCTACTTAGGTACACTATACATCATCAATCCCTTTCTTCTGTGGCTCCATAATTTCCTTGAACAGAAAATTTGGCAAATTACTGATTTGTAGGATGTTATAGTACAGATTCTCTTATGTCCAGAGTCCTCATTGACCTTGAAAGGCTAGGGCCAAAATAGCAGTTACTCTTGTAGCCCTTCTTTTTCTCTGCAAACATAAGTTCTTAACCCTCCTGAAGAGAAGCGTAGTGATACTATTACTCCATAACATAAGTACTTGAGCTTAACATCATTGCCTTTCTAAATATTAAATGCCTTAGACAACATGGAAGCGGTATTTTCCATCAATCATTGATATTCAAATAAATCCCTACAGAATGTGATTTAAAAACTCATATATTTTTACATGGAAATTTAGAAATCTAAGCATATACAAACTTGTAGCTGGTCAATACTATGGCATTTTTCCTTGTCTCGTATTCTTTTTAATTGCCGGTTTTTTTTTGTTGTTGTTGTTTTCTTTTAAAACAAACATTTACTTGAGAGTATAGCAATAATTGAAATAACATTAGAAGCAGCACACATATAAAAGACCAGAATGACAAGTAATCCAAGCATAGTTTTAGTCTTACACACTGCTACTTCGAGTGTCAAAACTTGTTGGAGATTCTTAGGACCATTGTCTAATTCATCCTGTGTATACAAGTGCATGTTTTTGCCCCTGCCGTGTTTCTAACTTGTCTGTTTGCTGTCTCTTTATTGTTTAATCCCTAAGTTCTTGATTTCCATTCAGCTTTGTGTGCCTTTCCATTTTTTATTTCTTCTTTTGTTCTTACACTAGGAAAACTATATGATATTTACACATGTAGGTCTGGTTCATTTCACCTATGAGTATATGTTCAAGATACATCTACTTATAATACATCCACTTCTGATTTCTCATTCTTTGCAGCTGAATAATATTCCACTGTATAAAAACACCACATCTTTTTCAACCATTCTTCAGACGATGGGCATTTTGGTTTTTTTCCAAGATGTGGCTATCACAATTGTGCTGCTATAAACACAGATGGACAAACATCACTATGATATGATGTTTTCTTCTGGGAAAATTTCCAGTAGGGGGCTAGATAGATTGAGTGGGATTTCCAGTCCTAACTTTTCAGGGGTTTCTACACTGATTTCCATAATGGTTGCACCAATCTGCATTCCCACCAGCAGTGGAGAAGGGTTCCTTTTTCCTCACAGCCTCTCCAAAATTTGTTGTTAGTTGATTTCTTCATGTAGCCATACTTTCTGGGGTGAGATGGTATCTAAGTGTTGTTGTAATGTGCATTTCATTGGTGGCTAGTCATGTGGAGCATTTCTTCATGTCTTTATAAGCTTGTAGCATTTCTTCCTCTGAGAAGTGTGTGTTTATCTCAGATGCCCATTTCTGGATTGGGTTTTTGAATTTGGGACCTTACTGTTTTTTTCTTCATAAATTCTAGAAAGAAGATCTTTGTCTGAATGCTTATTAGCTAAAATCTTTTTGAAATTTGTGGATTGTCTTTTCACTCTTTTGGTAATTTCTTTTGACATGCAAAAACTTCTTAGGTGGAGGAAGTCCCATTTGTTGATGCTTTCAAGTGTTAAATATGCATTTTGATTTTTATCCATGAAATTTTTGCCTACCCCAATATCTTCAAGATTTTCTCCCAGTTTCTCTTCCGGGAAATTTAATATTTCTCTTTTACTATTTAGATCTTTAATCCATTTTGACTTTAGTGCATGGTGATAGACTTGGGTCAAGTTTTGGTTTTCAGCATGTAGAGAGCCAGTTTTTCCAGCACCATTTGTTAAAGAGGCTATGTTTCTTCCAGTAAATGTATTTGGCCCCTTTGTGAAAATAAGGTGGCTGAGGGTGTTTGTAGTTGCTTCTGCATCTTCTAATCTATTCCACTGATCCTCAGGTCTTTTTTTTTTTTTGCCAATACCATGTAGATTTTATTGTGGCATTGTAGTATAACTTTAGGTCAGGAATTGTAATGCCTCCTGCCTTACCTTTGTTGTCCAGAAATATCTTTGCAATTCTGGGTCTTTTTTGGTGCCAAGTAAATTTTAGGAATGACTTCTCCAGTTCTGTGTGGTATGTTGATATTTCTATAGGAATTACATTGAATCTGTATAACAATTTTGGGAGTATGGCCACCTTCACAATGCTGGTTCTTCCTATCCATGAGCAGGGAATATCTTTCCATTTTCTGAAATCCTCTGTGACCTCTTTTTTCAGAGTACCATAGTTTTCATTGGAAAGATCTTTTCCTTCTTTAGTTAATTTAATTTCTAAGTATTTCATTTTCTGTGGTGCTATTGTAAAA
Source organism: Myocastor coypus (assembly GCA_004027025.1). Taxonomy (NCBI): domain Eukaryota; kingdom Metazoa; phylum Chordata; class Mammalia; order Rodentia; family Myocastoridae; genus Myocastor; species Myocastor coypus. The sequence continues at coordinate 34,558 of PVJA010006478.1, forward strand.
GGTATCATTTCTCTAATTTCTCTCTCAGTGTGTTTATTATCTCTATAGAGGAATGCTACTGATTTTTGTGTGTTAACTTTGTATCCTACTATGCAACTGAATTTGTGTAGTAGCAACTGAATTTGTGTAGTAGCAACTGAATTTGTGTAATTCTAGTAGCTTCTTGGTGGAGTTTTGTGGGTCCTCCCAAGTAGACTATCATGCCATCTGCAAATAATGATAATTTAATTTCTTCTTTATCTATTCTTATTCCTTTTATGTCTCTTTCTTGTCTAATGGCTATAGTCAATGATTCAAGAACTATATTGAGTAGGAGTGCTAATAGGGAACATCCTTGTCTTATACCAGGTATGAGCATAAAAGACATCAGAATTTCCCCATTTATATTAAACAAATAAATTGGGAACCAATGAAGCATAATTTGAACAACCTTCAAAATAAAAATTTATAATTAAAAAAAAAAGAATTTCCCCATTTAGAATTATGTTAGCTGTTAGATTGTCATAGATAGCTCTTATCAGATTGAGGTAGAGGCCATCTATTCCAATTTTCTGTAGTACTTTGAACATGAATGAGTGTTGGCCTTTGTCAAAAGCTTTTTCTGTATTAATTGAAATGATCAGGCGGACGTGGTGGCTCACGCCTGTAATCCCAGCACTCGGGAGGCTGAGGCAGGAGGATTGGTGCGAGTTCGAGACCAGCCTGGGCTACAAAAGTGAGCTCAGGACCAGCCTCAACTGCATAGCGAGACCCTGTCTCAAAAAGACAAAAAAAAAAAAAAAAAAAAAAGAAATGATCACGTGGTATTTGGGTTTGGCTCTATTGCTATAGTGTATTACATTTATAGATTTGAGTATATTGAGCTATCCTTGCATCCTGGGATGAATCCTACCTGGTCATGGCATATTATCTTCTTAATGATTTGCTGTGTTCTGTTTGCGAGGAAATTTTGAAGATTTTTGCACCTATGTTCATGAGAGAGATTGTATTATAGTTCTCTTTTTTAGTTGCATCTTTCTCTGGTTTTTGCATCAGTATAATACTTGCCTCTAGGAATGATTTTGGAAGGATGGCTTTCTTTTCAATTTCATTGAAGAGCTTGAGGTGCATTGGGATTATATCTTCTTAAAGTTTTTGTGCTGTCTCATGCCTGTAATCCCAGCACTTGGGAGGCTGAGGCAGGAGGATCTGGTGAGTTCAAGACCAGCCTGGGCTACAAAATTGAGCTCAAGGCCACTCTAAACTGCGTAGTGCGACCCTGTCTCGAAAAGACAAAAAAAATTCTTGTAGAATTCAGCAGTCAATCCATCAGGACCTGGACTTTTCTTTGTCAGTAGACTTTTTATTATATTTTGTCTTTCATTGGCTTTTATTCAGTTATTGAGAGTTCTTTTATATTCTTGATTCAGTTTTGGTAAATTGTACCTTTCTAGGAATCTGTCCGTTTCATATGTGTCTTCAATTCTGTGAAAGTAGACTCTCAAAGTAGGTATTACTGATCCTCTGAATTTCCCCTGGGTCTGGGTAATTTCAGCCTTTTTATTCCTTATTGCTTGAATTTGAGTTTTTCTTTCCTCCTTTTAATGAGGTTAGCTAGGGGTTTATCAATTTTATTTATGCTTTCAAAGAACCAGCTTTTTGTTTAGTTAATTCTTTATATTGTTTTCTTTGTCTCATTTGAATTAATTTCTGCTCTAATCTTTATAATTTTCTCCTGTCTTTGGGCTTTATGTTTGGTTTGCTCTTCCTTTTCTAGATGATTTCAGTGCAGCATTAGAGTATTTATTTGTTCCCATTCTCTTTTCTTGCCAGGCAGAAAATTTGTTTGTTTGTTTGTTTGTTTTTGTTGTTTTTTCCCTTTTTTTTGCAGGACTGGGGTTCAAACTCACAACCTTGCACTTGCCAGACAGGCACTTGTGCCACAGAGATATTTCCCCAGCCCAACCCCATTCTCTTTTCTTAATGTGTGAGTTCACAGCTATTAATTTCCCTCTAAGAACTGCTTTGATTGCATCCCATAAATTCTGGTAGGTTGTATTTGAATTTTCATTGTATTGTAAATAAGGGTGCTATTTAATTTCCATGTATTTCTAGAGTTCTTGTGGAGTCTTTTGGTATTTATTTCCAGTTTCATTGCACTGTGGTCAGATAATACGCATGGGATAATTTCTGCTTTCTTGTACATACTTAAGCATGACATATACACTAATATGTGGCCTATTTTAGAAAATGCCCTATGTACAGCTGAAAAAAATGTGTATTCTAAAGTGATTGGGTGGAACACTCTGTATATGTTCACTAAGTCCAGTTGTTCCAAGTGCTGATTCAGATCTATTACTTCTTTGCTAATTTTTGTCTGTTTGACCTGCCATTTTGGGATAAAGGGGTGTCAAGTTCTCCTGTTAAGATTTTGATATTCAATATTAGATTTTTCATATCAACTGAGATCTGTCTTATATAGCTTGGTGTTCCTGTGATGGCTGTGTACATATTTATGAGTGTTACCTCTTCATCTTGAATTTTTCCCCTAGCCAGTATGTAGTGGCCTTCTTTATTTCATTTGATAAATTTTGGTTTGAAGTTCAGATTATCTGCAAACAGCATTGCTACCCCTGTTTTTTTTTTTTTTGTTTGTTTGTTTGTTTGTTTTTTTAGGTTCTGGAGCATGTAGTATTGTTTTCTCTCCTTTGACTTTTAGCCCATGAGTTTCTTTATGAGCTAAGTGTGTTTCTTGTATACAACATATTGTTGGATTTGGCTTCTTTATTCACTCTGCCAGTCTATTTTCTTTAATTGGAGAATTGAATCTATTTACATTGATGGTTATAATTAAAATGTATTTTGACTTATGATTGACATGTCTTTTACTTACTTGTGTTTATTCCCTTTTCTCCTGTGTTTAACTGGTTGCCCTATTTGGTGGGTTCTTTCTGTTCTCATTTGTGGAGTTCAGATTATCTTAGTCCTTCTCTAAAATTTTAGTAGTCTGTATAGGGCTGGATTTGACTTCATGAAATGCTTTAGTTCTTTGTTGTGGAAGTATTTCACTTCTCCCTCATACTTGAAGGAGAGTTTTGCCGGGTATAGCAGTCTGGGGTGACATTTGTTTTCATGGAGGACTTGAAGCACTCTGCTCCATACTCTTCTTGACTTCATGGTTTGTGAAAAGAAATCTGTTATTCTGATGGGTTTTTCTTTAAATGTGATCTGTTTCTTTTCTCTAATGGCTTTTAGTATATTATTCTTTTGATGGGTTTCTGGGATCTTGTCTATTATATATCTGGATATGTTTTTAATTGGGTTGATGTTATTTCAAATTCTATATGCCTCAGTTACCTGAATGCCCAGTTGTTTTCTCATATTTGGGAAGTTTTCTGCTATTCTGCCTATATCCTTTTTTCTCATTGATGCCTATTAGGTTCACATTGTTCATCTCTGCATCATTTTGCAGATGTTGAATTATTTTTTTCCCACATCCTAGTTGTTTTCAAGAGATTCTTTCTTACCTTTTCAGTAGTTGTGACTGGGTTTAAGATCTGAAACTCTATCTGCACTTTTATCCATATGGTGTTGCCAGCTTGTGAATGAGATTTTATTTTTCTGTATATCTTTTTGAAACTGTTTCATGCAATCTACTTCTTTCCTATATTGCTCATTCAAAGATTCCATCATTTTTGTATTCTCTAACTTTTTATCAGTCTTTTTTAGAAGCATTTATTAATTCTTTCATTATAGTTATCCTTTCCTTTTCTACTTCAGAGATTATTTCTTATCTGACTTTTTCAGCATCTTTCTGCAGTTGTTTTACTTCAGACATTATTAATTCAGAATGGACTTATTTACTTCAGAGTTTATTTCTGATCTGAGTTCCTGTATTCGTATCTGCATTTGTTTCTTTACTTCAGATGCTATTAATTCAGGAATTTCAGCCATGTGATTCCCATTTGCATGCCTCCTGCATTTGTTCTGGGTGGGCTCAGGGCCTGAGATTGCATCTTGCTCCTTCTCTGTGTCATTTTATATAACATTGTCCTCTGACCTTTGATGTAGAACTTTGGTGAAGTTATGCCATTAGTGCCTACTGAAATTTTAGTCTGGACATACCAAGTTTGATCTTGTCCAGATGTACCTTGCTGGGTCTGGCTGAGGTGTTCAGCTTTTTCTTGCTGCAGTTCTGGGAAGTGGGCCTACTGTGCTCCTCTGGCAAGATGTTCAGCTCCTGAACTCTCTGGGAGCATATGACCCCTACCCTATCTGCAGGGAATTTTGCTGCAGGGTTACACAGCAGATGCTGGGGCTGGGTGGGGAAGAAGTTCCAGTGGTGAGGGGGTGTAGGCCAAGAGTTCCTACCTATGAGCTCTCCAGTCATGGAGTCTGGTTGGGGAAGAAGTTCTGGTGGAGTGGGGAGTGCAAGCTGAGAGTATATTTAAATTCTTATTTAGTATAGAATAATGTTATAGAAAACAGTAGTAGATTATTAGATGGGACATTTATTTACTCTCTTTATTATAAAGCCAAATTTGAAGTCTTGTCTTTTTATCCTTTAACTTATATTTGGAAAAAAATCATCTAAATTTTTGACTGCAGGTTTATAAAATAAAATCTAAAACTAAAATTGACATTTTGCAGACACAGAGATGTTTGTAAGTACTTAGGATGTGTCTTCTCTTCTCTCCTTTTCTTTTCCTTTGTTTCCTTTTCTTCTTTCTTTCTGTTTTTTTTTTTTTTTTTTTGGAACAGGGGATCGAACTTTGGACCTTGCACTTGCCAGGCAAGCACTTGTGTCCCTGAGCTATTTCCCCAGCCCCAAGATGTGTTTTTTGACTCTAAGATACAAAGGAAAAGGCCAAAAGATGGGATACTGATTAAGTCCCTTGGGCTCAGGCTGTGTAGTGGTTGATTTCTTCAACTTGAGAGGGTTAGAAGCATAGCAATTCTATACCTAGGGTGTAGAGCCTCCACCCTAGGGTGATTTATCTCCTAGATGATATAACAGTGGAATGAGAAAGGACAGAGAGTTCCGTGCTTTGGAGGTCCAGGCTTTACTGCCAGCATGGATGTCATCTCCTGGCTTCTGGTGCAGACTCTTGGGCTTCTGTGTTGGAGCTTTCAGCCTTCCCGTGTAGACTCATGAGCCTTCCATCACAGAACCTTTGATCTCCTGACACAGACTTGCATAGACACTGCAGTGAACTCCAGACCATGATCTGAATCTTCTAGTCTCCAGCTTGCAGACGCCCTCTGCACACTTCCTCATCCAACTCTTGTAATTTCTTATACATTTGTACCTCTTATGTTATATCTGTTCCTCTAGTAAAACCCTCACTGATACAAGATGTGTAAGCAGCCTTCCTTATCTGAGTTCACTCTGCATGTGCAGACCAACCCAAGGCCTCTCTATTTGTGTCTATATGGCATCTTTGCTAGTCATATGGAGATTTGGTGTTTGTACTCAGAACAAGTGTCCTTGTCCCTGGCACATAATTGTTTTAATCTTCATTAACAGATTAGGCAGGCAGCAAAAAGGAGTGGCGTATGGGTAATTGGATTTTTACCTAAAAATTTACTCTAAAGATTTTTAAGTGTAAGGACCTATGACCTACGTAAGGATCTCATAGAAGATTTAAAAAGCCTGGAAATGTTATTATTTTTTTTTTAGTTTCAAAACAAGTTAGTAGGATGGTTATATTAATACAAGGCATATTGTTGTCTTCATAGTAGTTATTCAGAGGACAAGTTGTGGACCTGATATCATGTGTAAACAATGTTAGTACAAACTTTTATTCTCAGTGAACTAAGACAAAGTAATTGTATGTCTATCCTAACTCTCTTATGTATACATATATATATATATATATATATATATATATATATATATTTTAAGATTCTAATCCTAGGAGAAAATATCATACCATGTCTTATAAGTACACTATAGGTCAAAGATACAGTATAAATTATAAAATAAAAATTATAATTAAGCAATATTCAGAAAAGTAATTAATTAATTTAAATATTTTAAAACAATATTCCAAAATTCAAATCAAATAATGAGTCTAACTTGATTTGGCCAGAATATTGTGTATCGTATGTATCAATCTGTAATCAGTTCAGAGTATTCACATAGTCTTTGAATAGGCTAATATATACAAAAATATCAACTAAGAAAAAGTTTCCATGGTAGTAAGGAATTATTAAGAATAAAACATAACATAAAGATTGGAATGGCAAATATATGACCAGAACTTCTGACAGTTTGGGGCTAGAATATGGAGATGTTGTTAAGAACCTTGAGTTGCACACTGTTATATCACAAAATTACAACCACTGCAAAAGTCTTACCACCACAGAAAACCTCAGTAAGGTAGTCATTAGCTTGCTATTTTTTTTTTCAGCTTTGTGTGTTTGAAGGTTTGGATACTTGGGAGATAGGAATACATTTAATACACTGTAAACTTAGTGATAATTGGTGTCACAGCTACATATACAAATTTTTTTTTTTTTTTTTGTCTTTTTGAGACAGGGTCTCACTATGCAGTTCAGGCTGGCCTTGAATTCACTTTTGTAACCCAGGCTGGTCTTGAACTTGCACCGATCCTCCTGCCTCAGCCTCCCAAGTGCTGGGATTACAGGCGTGCGCCACCACGCCCAGCTTACATATACAAATTTTTATATATCTTTACTTAGTTTTTTGGGGGACATACACATTCTGTGTTGAGACAGGGACCCTTTATAGTTGAGAAAGGCCTAGAATTCACAGTAGTTCTCCTGCCTTACCCTCCCGAGAGCTGGGTTACAGGCATGTGCCACCATACCCAGCTCTTAGTTCCTATTCTTAAGGGAGAATTTAGATTTTTTTATTTACTATGCCTATGGGGTGTAACCACACTGTCCAGAATGAGAGGACATCTATAGAGATTTATATAATAGTGCTGCTGATTACAGCTAGACCTATTACCCATTATGCAAGTTTGTCTTATTTATGTAGTGACAATTTGTTCTTTAATTAAAGCCAGTACATGTGGAGACGTCAAATTTAAGAGAGAGATGTCAAATTTTGGTTTAAGAACTAAGTATATGTGGTATAAAAGAGTAAACTCATTAGTTGCTCTGTACACATTCAATTTATGTAGTTTTAGTTCTATGAATTTAGCTTTAAAGCTTAGACTTGTAGCATATCTTATCATATACACACAGACAGTAGTAATGCTTCTATGTTCATAAGTGTTCATCAGTGCTTCTGAGCTCTGCACAGGGTGGCAAACCTTGGTCATTTTCCCCGCATGAACATGAATGTGGCTATCTTCCTCAGAATCATGGCATGAATGAAGTCTGTGAACCGAGTTACCATACCATTGCATGTATATGCACATATATAAGTTATGTCATACACTGAGATCATAGTGTAATGGAGAATTTATAAAACTCTGACGGCAGAAGTTAGAAATCAGTCAGTAGCCTGAGACACTTGCTGCTTGCCACGTTGTTAGGCCACTAAGCCTAACAGTTAACCTTGATTGTGTCCAGCTGCTTCTTCCCAATAGCCAGCCAGGTCAGTCTGACCGCATCTCGCTGTAATGTCTGTGGTTTTCAACTTAAAATATGCACCTATCTGGTTTTGTTTAAGCTTGCTTCACGGACTCTATGCCTAGCACACACTGGTCTAATGAAGGACACATTCATTTGTACCCACTCAGCACAGAGCCCCTCCCTTCCAGAACATTCCTGTCTGATAACAAACAATTCCTTTTAAGTAAACCTGCTTAAACAAATCCACCTGACAATATATGACATAATTCTTATATTCCATGCAACCAGTCACATAATAGCAGCTACCAGCTTTGTACCTCCCACTTGGAAACTATATTTAAATTGAACTCAAAACTGACTCTGGGCTGGTGGTTTGGACTCGGTCTTCCAGCCTGCTAGCATTACAATTAACCTTGCCTTCTGAAACTGAAATGTGTGGAGCATTTTCCTTCTGGGGTTGTACTTTCCCCCAAACAAGAGTAGTTTACTTAAGCCATCATGAACTGGTTATTGAAAATATTTTATAAGGCTGGAGAGATAGCTCACCAGTCTAAACTACCTGCTTAGGCAAGCTGAGGCAAGCTTGCAGGGATGGTGGTTTGATCCCCAGCACCACATGCTGTGCCAACCTGGCCCCAGGATGAGCTGAGCCAGCTACACACACACACACACACACACACACACACACACACACACACACACACACACAATATATGATAAACCAATGTCTGACTTAATTTTTAAAACTCAGTTTAAACAAGTAAACAAAGCTTAACAATGGAAAACACAAGACTAAGTACCTTATAGAACCTTTGTTTTTAAATTTGGTTTTGTAGGTTTAACTGAGTATCTTAATTTCTTACTTGTTTTAGACATAGAAAACCTAACATTTTGATTATAACCAATGTAAATACATTACAATAACATATTTAATAGTGTTTGTTGAAGTGTTACCATACGGCATTGGAAAAATTGCTCAAGTTTTAACAAAGTAGCTTGAGGTAACTCAACTGGTTTAAAGAAACGCAGATGACTAAAACAATTACCTTTAGATCAGTATGCACTTGTAGCACTGGAAAAGTTGGGCTATAATAATCTGTTACAGGTTCATAATCCTAAATAGACTAGTCACAACTTTTTAGAAATGACCAATTAGTGTAAACATCTCTTGTAATAAGCTAACAAAAGTAAGAGCTAGGAAGGATCTTTCTATACAGAAAACCCCAAATTTCTGCACATCTTGGGGACTGAAGGACAGAAGGACTTTGATTGCCAGTGATGCTATAAACCACTAGAAATTCTTTTTTTTTTTTTTTCAGGACTTCAAATTAAATAAAACACTGGTGAATTAATCAATAAGATATTTGTCCATGTAGTCTTCTACCATTTAACAAATGCCACCTGATGTGCTAAAATTAATGAAGATGTATCCATTCAAAAAATTTTATTGTGGTGTTTTATTTCCAATACATGGTTTGATGCATGTTTAGAAGGAAATTGTGACCTTCTGTTGTGTCTGTTGAAAACTTGCTGTGGCCCTTCCAGGGAGCGGATGTCTTTGAATTTTCACTTTAAAACTAATGAAATCAGGTTCAGAGAGGGTAAATGCCTTCCCATAGATCACATAGTTAGTAAAGAAGATGATGAATTTGAATCCAGAAACTTCTCTCTGAGTTTACTTATGAGTGAAAACAATATTCATCCCTCTGGACACTATTGAGAATTAATTTGGATAATCTTTGAAACCAGTCTATTGCAATGGTACTCCAACTTTGCTCCTGTGCGAATCATTGTCACTGAGTAAAACCATGAAAGGCAGGTTCTATGCTGCTATCCTAGGCTTTTCTGTTAATTCCTCAGGTGATCCTGACACCCACTGAATCAATGTAAGAATCACTGATACCACGCCTTATACACCCCAAACATAAAGAAGCCAGAAAGCAAACAGGCATGCTAATGCTGCCGTGAGGTGCACATGTACAGCAAGCAGAGCAGGGCTAAAGACCCAGGGCAGCAGAAGGGTAAATCTTGTGAGGCTCCCTTCCAGTGCCAAATCTGCAAGTACTAACCTGGACCTGGGAGATCCAGGCCTCAGGAACAGGTGTTAGTAATGGTCATGGCCATAGCTGCCTTCATGCAGTGCAGGAGTAAGGATGCTACTGGAAAGCATGTCCCTTTGTGTGGGCCCGGGCTTGGTTGCTGGTGAGGAGGACCTGTTTCTGCTGCCCTGGACATCTATTTCCCACTCTGACACCCTTATGAGGCCTCTGGAGTCAAGGAAGTCTTCTCAGCTTATAGTCAGAGGTGAAATACCTCTCCTCAGAACTCCTGAGGAGCTATTAGTAAGTCTTCTGTGCTCAAGGCTGAGGATGAGCAACCAGATTTGCCTCCACCCCAAAGGCCCAAGGGGGAAGAGCTGGATGTTCCTTCAAGTCGCATCTATGCCCCTAGACAGGACTGGGCCTTGTCTTGATTTTCAGTGTGAGTTGTTCCCCTTCTTTACTTTTGCTTCATGAAGGCAGGGCAAGCCACAAGCTTTCTTTACTTCCTGGCCACAGAGTTATGGCAAGGGGCCCTCCCCTGCCCACCTAGTACCAGACTCTGGTATTCTATAGACTCTTTGCAGGAACTTGGTGTCTTGAATAAAAAGTTAGGCAACACATATAAAAAGATAGTGAGCATTTGCATTTATTTATTTATTTATTTATTTATTTTTTTGTGGGACCAGGGTTCGAACTCATGACCTGTATTTGCCAGGCGGGCACTTGTGCCACAGAGCTATCGCCCCGGCCAGCATTTGCATTTATTAAGGTTAGGAAGAGAAGTAGATTCTAGAGCATGAGAGCAGGTCTCAGAGAGAGTTCACCTTCAGTGGTAGAGGTCTTTTGTATCCCACAGTCTTCAGGCTGACCTCCTGTCTGTGCAATCCTATCAGAGCCTCCTTGGTCTCACAACAGAAGTGAAGATAGTGCTTTCTGACGGGTCACAGGTACATAGCTTGGGAACTGTTTTGTGATTGACAGGCCACTCCCACTTGTTAAGCCAGTTTGCCATTCCCTAATCTCCTGCCTCACTGCCAGCCTCCCTCCACCCTCTGACAATGTTTGGGAGTAGACAGTGATCTGGTGGGCACCAGAACAAATCACCTTTTCCCAAGGTTTCTGTCCCCTCCTTCTCCTCCTCCTCCTCCCCCTCTTCTTCTTCCTCCTCCTCCTCCTCCTCCTCCTTCCTCCTCCTCCTCCTCCTGCTCCTTCTTCTTCTTCTTCTTCTTCTTCTTCTTCTTCCTCTTCCTCTTCCTCTTCCTCTTCCTCTTCCTCTTCCTCTTCCTCTTCCTCTTCCTCTTCTTCTTCTTCTTCTTCTTCTTCTTCTTCTTCTTCTTCTTCTTCTTCTTCTTTTTCTTCTTCTGTTCCTGGAGTGTCCTTGAGTGTCCTTGGCAATCTTACCCAGTGAGAACCACTTCCCATTGACCTTTTCTTCCTTGAGACTGAGGGAATATTTGACATTTTCACCTGGTTTATTGTGTAAATATTTTCAAATCAGAAATATGAACTAGAGTCAGCCTGATAGCTCAGTGGACTAACGTACCTTCTTAGGCAGAGTGCAACGGCCAGGGTTCAATCCCCAGCCTGCAAGGCTCGCCCCACCCCCAGGGCAGCCTGAGATGATGTTTGAGACAGCATGGTGGCAGGAACCTGTAATCCCAGAACTTGGAAGGCTGAAAACAGAAGAATCACTATGTACTGATTGCCCTGTAGACCCTGTGGACCCTGTCCTAAATACAGGGAAAAAAAGAGAAAGAAAGAAATATGAACTAAATTAGTTTTACCTAGAGATCTACTCTTGGCTTATTGCACTAATATATTTGCATAGTTCAAAATTCAAGTACCATGCAAAGACATTCAATGAAAAGTTTGTTTCACTTATGTTAAGTTGACACCCCTGCTGTTGTAAAACAGGAAAGTACACTAATTTCTTGTATGTATTTCTAGAAATATGCACATAAAATTAAATGTAAAGTTACATATTCTTTCTTGTTTTTTGATTCAAAAAGTAAAATGCAGCTGTGCTTAGTGCTGTTACAAGAGAATACCCAAGACTGGGTAAACCATAAAGAGCAGAGGTTAGTTAGGTACAGCGGCACATACCTGAAAGCCTAGGACTTCAAGAGGTTGCAGGAGGAGGATTTGCAAATTTGAGTCCAGCTTGGGCAATTTAGTGACTTAATCAGCAAAGAAGTAATTAAGTAAGTAAGTAAGTCAGTCAGTCAGTCAGTAAGTGAATGAATGAATGAGTAAATGAATGAATGAATATAAGAGGGTGCACTATAGCTCAGCAGCCCCAAACCAGCATCTGGCAATCAGTGAGACCCTTCTTCTTGCATTCTCACATGGCAGAATATGGAAAAACAAGAGAGCAGAAACCCACTGCTGCACTTTGTAGGGACATTACTCCATCTGTATAAGGACAGAGCCCCCACAATCTGAACACTTATCCAAAGGTCTCTAAGGACTGGCCAGATAACTTGGTGGATTAAAGGGCCTGTTTAGGCAGATGAAGGGGATTGGGGTTTGATCCCCAGCCTGCTGTGGCAGCACTGACCCTGGGGCATCCTGATAGGGTGACTGTGCATGGTGGTGCATACCTGTAATCTCAGCGCTTCAGAGGCTGAAAAACAAGAGGGATCACTACGAGTCCAATCTGGGTAGTGAGACTCTATAGACCCTGTACTAAGTACATAAAAAAAAAGTCTCAATTCTCAATATTATTGTATTACAAATTAGGTTTCAAACATGAATTTTGGGGAACACTTACAGACTATAGGAGGAGCCAGTTTGGATCCATATTTTTCTTCTTACTTAATATCTCTTGGAAGATTTTTCTTATCAAGACAGAAAGAGGTGCCTCATTCTCTCTGATTGCTGCATGGCATCAGTGCTCACAAGTGCCATAACTACTGTAGCTGGTTCTGAGTTGAAGATCATTTGTGTTATTTTCTACTACTTTTAATTACAAACAATGCTTCTGTGATCATTGTGTACATCTGTTTGGTGCTCATTACAGAAAATGTCAAAGTAGTTTGAATGTAGGTTGATTCAGTGAATGCCAGTTTTTACTTTAGCACATTCTTGTAGGTTAGCAAAATGATTTGAATCTATTTGCCAATTAGCTAGGTTTGTAGAAATGCATTTTGATGTTTAAATGTGGATTTTGTAACAGTTGACACACTGCACATTGTCCTCACAATAGTTATACAGAGCACAGTGTGTGTGCATGGCCCACCTTCTTATTGATGTTGCTAAGGAAAGAAAAAAAATAATAATGCTTATTGAAAGTGTTAATGTTTGTTTGATCAATCTTTTACACCACTATCTGTTAATCTAAACTGATCCGGTGATGAAAATATGTAATATAACCATTGTTAAATTTTTCTGGTTTTGAAATTCTGTACTATATGTAAAAAAATAAGTTTTTAATAAAAAAGGTGGATTTTGTTGATTATCAGTATTGAGTATATTTTCAAATAGTAGTGAACCTCTTTTTTTTTCCCTGTGAGCTGTCTTTTATGTCCTTTCTTCATTTTAAGTTGGGCTACTAGTCTTTTTATTGAATAAAGAATCTATTTCATTTTATTACTTTTAACAAGAAATAACATTGAGACAGTTTCAAGATACATTAGTAGGACAGTCACAGTAATTAATATAATGCATATTGTTGTCTTCATAGTAGTTGTTCAGAGTACAAGGTGCAGATATGATAATTTTTCTAATCATTATTGGTACAAATATTTCTTCTCACTGAACTAAGAGAAAGTAGTTGTATACATACCCCAGTATTCTATCATTGCAATGGATTATTGGCAAAACTGGCAATGTCGGAAGCTGTTGACTTGAGTCTTTTACAGCTCAGCATACTAATCTGGCTTTACTCTTTATGCTTTGTGGTTAAACTTTTCTGCTGAGTGGTTAAGTTAAAGCAAGACCTGTATAACAAAACATGTAACATTTGTATCTCACAAGGTTATATTGACTAAAGAGTCTTTAAAAAAAATTGTTTCCTATGTGTCAGTGTTAGTTTTACAATTTTTTAAAATTAATTTCATTGGTACGTTTGAAATGCAATTATAGCCAGGTATAGTATACCCAGGATGCACCTCGTGAGCAGCTCAAGCAGGTGTTTCTCCCTTGGTTTCTTGAATTGACTCTGGAATGGCGAGAGATATTACCAACTTATTTTCTCTGCCTTTGTCCCTTTCCTAGTTAATTCTGTTTGGGTCTTGTTTTCTGTTCATTTTTTTCTAGTAAGTTATACCTCCTTAGAAACAGCAATGAATGAGAATATGGCGGTGTGATCTGATCATGTAGCTAAGTGATCTATACCTACAGTATTAAGTTAGAGAGGACAGAGAATAATATGGTTTCAACGTTTTTATTTTGTTTATTTGTGTATGCATTTGCCTTTTAAACACAAGTTAGCTAACGTTTTCATGCACTAGGAAGGACATCTCTGATATCTGAAATGGTGAAATTTTTGGCTTTGTTTATAGTTAAAAGTTACAAAGACCGTGGATGGTTACAAGTGCACTGGGAACAACTGTGACAGGGAAACACACTAGCCTTTGGCTTTCCACAAACAAGTCCTTGGTTGTTGCTGTTGTTGTTTAACTACTTTGTATTTATTGAGGTCTTCAAAGGGTTTGTATTTATATGGTTACAAAGGTTCACACTTACTGCACTAAAATCCAAAGCTCTTAAATATTTAAAATAATTTTTATTTAAAGGTGGCAATGATAAATATACAACACGCCATTCTGAGTAAAAAATTACCATGAAATTTGTTTTGAACTTGTGCCCAGAAGACCTATGTTAAAATTAAAGTGCCGGCCCCCCATCTTGATCCAGCAGCACAGCGGCTGACCCAGCTCCACCTCTGACCTGCCCACCCATCTACACATTGGACCTGCCCACCCGCCATCCTGACTGGGCCATGCAGCAGATGCAGCCCACATCCATACCCTGACTCATAAACAGCCCCAGCTCTAATTCCACCCACCTTCCTGACTGGGCCTCATGACAGCAAGGTAAGAACTCTCTCAGTCTGCATTCATCCCCCTACTCAACTGCTGGAACCCTGACTCCACCCACTGTCCCCACAAGACCACCAACTGTTCCCTCACTGCCGACCACCGACTTGGCCCACGGGGCCTTGTGGCAACCAACTGCCTGAGCTCTGACGCACAGCCAGGCATGTTTGGAAGGGAACAAGCTTGGTGGATCCAGAACCAAATTACCATAGGCACTAGCTGTAAAACTTCACCAAAGTGCAGGGATCACTGCTATAAAAAATGATAAAGACAAGCAGCAAGATCCAACCTCATGTCCCGAGTCCACCCAAAACAAATACAGGAGACATTAACATGGAAGAAAATGAGAATCATGCAGATGAAATCTCTGAGTTGGTAGCATCTGAGGTAGACAGACAAGTGCAGAAACGTATAAAGCAACTCAGATCAGAGATAACTGAAGTAAAAAAAAGAAATGCATGAATTAATAGACTCTGAAGTGGAAAAAAAAAAAAAAAAAACTGCAGAAACATAAAGAGGAAACCAGAGCAGAAATAATCTCTGAAGTTCAAAAAGACATCTCCAAATTAATAGCATCTAAGGTACGGGAAAAACTACAGAAAGGTAGAGAGGAGAACAGAGCAGAAACAATCTCTGTACTAGAGAAAGAAAGGATAAATATAATGAGAGACTGCAATATTTCTAAAGAAGACATTGAAAAAAATTAGAGGAGAATAGAACAATGATGGACTCCCTGATTGAGCAATATAGGAAAGAAATAGACTACATGAAACAGTTGCAAAGGGATATACAAGAAAATAAAATCTCAATCACAAGTTGGCAAAACCATATGAACGAAAGTGAAGATAGAGTCTCAGATCTTGAAGACACAGTCACAGCTAGTGAAAAGGTAAGAAAGGATCTCTTAAAAACAACTAGAATGCAGGAAAAAATAATTCAACATCTGCAAGACTATGCAAAAATGAACAACGTGAGATTAATAGAAATCAATGAGAAAGAAGGAGTCAACACAAATGATGTAAAAAGAATATGGGCAGAAGTAGTAGCAGAAAACTTCCCAAATATGAGAAAACAATCAGACATTCAGGTAACCAAAGCATATAGAACCCTAAATAAATCAACCTGAATAAAAACACATCCCAACATATAATAGTCAAGATTTCAGAAATTTAGCAGAAGAATAATATACTAAAAGCCACTAGAGAAAAGAAACAGATCACATTTAAAGGAAAACCCATCAGAATAACAGCAGATTTCTCTTCACAAACCATGAAGTCAAGAAAAACATGGAGCAGAGTGCTTCAAGTCCTCCATGAAAATAAATTTCAGCCCAGACTGTTATGCCCGGCAACTCACTTTCAAGTATGAGAGAGAAGTGAAATATTTCCATGACAAGGAACAACTAAAGAATTTCATGTCAAAGCCAACCCTACACAGTACACTAAAAAATATTTTAGAGAGGGACCAAAATGACTTAAACTAAAGAAATGAGAATGGAAAGATCCCACCAAATACGGTACTCAATTATACACAGGAGAAAAAGGGGTAAACAGTAGTAAGTAAAAGTCATGTCAATCATAAGTCAATACATTTCAATTAAAGCTATCAATGCAAATGGACTCAATTCTCCAATTAAAAGAAATAGAGTGGCAGAGTGGATAAGGAAGCAAAATCCAACAATATGCTGTATACAAGAAACGCACTTAACTCATAGAGAAGCTCATGGGCTAAAAGTTAAAGGATGAAAAACAATACTACATGCTCCAACACAGAAGAAGAAGAAGAAGAAGAAGAAGAAGAAGAAGAAGAAGAAGAAGAAGAAGAAGAAGAAGAAGAAGAAGAAGAAGAAGAAGAAGAAGAACAACAACAACAACAACAACAACAACAACAACAACAATAACAACAACCAGGGGTAGCAATCCTGTGTGCAGACAGTCTAAACTTCAAAAACCAAGAAAGATCAAATGAAATAAAGAAGGCCACTACATACTAGTTAGGGGAAAAATTCAAGATGAAGAGATAACACTCAAATATGTATGTACCCAACTTGGGAGCAACTAATTATATAAGGCAAACCTGAATGGACATGAAAAATCTAATATCCAATACTACAATCTTAACAGGAGAACTTAACACCTCCTTATCTGAAAAAGATAGGTCAAGCAGACAAAAAATTACCAAAGAAGTAGCAGAACTGAAGCAGAACTTGGAACAACTGGACTTAGTGGACATACACAGAGTGTTCCACCCAAACACTTCAGAATACACATTTTTTTCAGCTGCACATGGGGCATTTCTAAAAGAGACCACATATTAGTACATAGATCATGCTTAATTATATGCAAGAAAACAGAAATTATCCCATGCCTATTATCTGACCACAGTGCAATGAAACTGGAAAT
>PVJA010006478.1:51667-73067 GCA_004027025.1 Myocastor coypus
AAAAAAAAAAAAAAAAAAAAAAAAAAAAAAAAAAAAAAAAAAAAAAAAAAAAAAAAAAAAAAAAAAAAAAAAAAAAAAAAAAAAAAAAAAAAAAAAAAAAAAAAAAAAAAAAAAAAAAAAAAAGAAAAAAAAAGAAAAAAGAAACTGGAAATAAATGACCAAAGAAACAACAAGCACTCCAGAAATACAAGGAAATTAAATAACACTCTTCTCAACAACCAGTGGGTTACAGATGGAATTAAACAAGAAATGAAACAATATTTAGAATTTAATGAAAATTCAAACACAACCTACCAGAATTTATGGGATGCAATGAAAGCAGTTCTTAGAGGGATATTTATAGCTCTGAACTCACACATTAAAAAAACAGAATAGGAACACATAAATACTTTCATGGAGAACCTAAATCAACTAGAGATGGAAGAGCAAATGAAATCCAAAGCCCAAAGATGTGAGGAAATTAGAAAGATTAGAACAGAAATTAATTAAGTTGAGACAAAGAAAACAATACAAAGAATTAATGAATCAAAAAGCTGGTTCTTATGCAGAGCTAGATTGATGAGATGAGCTGTAGGAGGCTTGGATCAATAGCCTCCAGCATTGCAGACTTCACTGGTGGCCCACTGCAATTGCAGAACATTTGACTGTGTATGCATCTGCTTCCTCCTAGTCCAAAAAGAATTTTTTTTTCTTAGCAACATCAATAGGGAGATGGGTCATGCCCACACACTGTGCTCTGTAGAACTATTGCGAGGACAATATGCAATGTGTCAACTGTTAAAAAAAGAAAGGAGAAAAGAAAAAAAAGTAATGTTTATTGAAAATGTTAATGTTTAATTGTTTGATCAATCTTATATACCTATATCAATCTAAACTGATCTGATGATGAAAATATGTAATATAACCATTGTTAAATTTAAATAATTAAAAAGTAAATAAAAGAAAAGAAAATTTTTAAAAAGCTGGTTCCTTGAAAGATTAAATAAAATCAAGCCCCTAGCTAACCTCATCAAAAAGAGGAAAGAAAGGACTCAAATTAAAGCAATAAGGAATGAAAAGGGTGAAATTACTACAGACCCAGCAGAGATACAGAGGATCATAAATAGCTACTTTGAGAATCTTTACTTTCACAGAATTGAAGACACAGATGAAATGGACAGATTCCTAGAAAAGTACAAATTACCCAAACTCAATCAAGAAGATATAACAACTCTCAATAATCCAATAACAGCCAATGAAATAGGAAATGTAATAAAAAGCCTAGTGACAAACAAAAGTCTGGGACCTGATGGATTCACCACTGAATTCTACAAAACATGTATAGAAGACATAATTCCAACACTCTTCAATGAAATAGAAAAAGAAGCAAAATCATTCCTAGTGGCAAGTATTACACTGATACCAAAACCAGAGAGAGATGTAATGAAAAAAAACAAAACAAAACTACAGACCAATTTCTCTTATGAACATAGATGAAAAAATCCTCAATAAATTAGTTACCACTACATTACAACACATCATCAAGAAGCTTATACACCACGACCAGGTAGGATTTATCCAAAGGATGCAAGGATGGTTTAGTATACGCAAATGTATGAATGCAATACACTATATATCAATAGAGCCAAGACCAAACATCACATGATCATCTCAATTGATGCAGAAAATGCCTTTGACAAAATCCAACACTCATTCATGTCCAAAGTCCTACAGAAAATTGAAATAGAGGGCCTCTACCTCAACCTGATAAAAGCCATCTATGACAACCCAACAGCTAACATAATTCTAAATGGGGAAAAACTGAAGTCTGTTAGTCTCAAATCTGGTACAAGACAAGGATGTTCTCTATCACCATTTCTATTCAATATAGTTTTGGAATCATTATCTACAGCCATTAAATAAGGAGAGAAATAAAAGGAATAAGAATAGGTAAAGAAGAAGTAAAATTATCACTATTTGCAGATGACACGATAATCTACTTGAAAGCCCCAGAAACCTACACCAAGAAGCTAGTAGAATTAATACACAAATTCAGTAACATAGCAGGTTACAAAGTCAACACACAAAAGTCAATAGCGTTCCTCTACACAGACAACAAACACATTGAGAAATTAGAGAAACAGTACCTTTTATGATAGCACTAAAGAAAATGAAATACTTAGTCATTAACCTAACTAAGGAAGTAAAAGACCTTTTTAATGAAAACTACAGTACTCTGAAAAAAGAGATCATAGAAAATTTCAGACAATGGAAAGATATTTCCTGCTTGTGGAAGGGAAGAACCAACATTGTGGAGATGGCCATACTCCCTAAACTGTTATACAGATTTAATGCAATTCCTATCAAAATACCATCAACATACCTCACAGACCTGGAGAAATAATTCCTACAATTTACTCGGCACCAAAAAAGACTTTTTGGTGCCGAGTAAATTGCAAAGATATTTCTGGGCAACAAAGGTAAGGCAGGAGGCATTACAATTCCTGACCTAAAGTTATACTACAAAGCTACAGTAACAAAAACAGCATGCTATTGGCAAAAAAAAAAAAAAAAAAGACCTGAGGATCAGTGGAATAGATTAGAAGATGCAGAAGCAACTACAAACACCTTCAGCCACCTTATTTTTTAACAAAGGGGCCAAATACACTTACTGGAAGAAAGATAGCCTCTTTAACAAATGGTGCTGGTAAAACTGGCTCTCTACCTGCTGAAAACCAAAACTTGACCCAAGTCTATCACCATGCACTAAATTAAAGTCAAAATGGATTAAAGATCTAAATACTAAAAGAGACATATTAAATTTCCTGGAAGAGAAAGTGGTAGAAAACCTTGAAGATATTGGGGTAGGCAAAAATTTCATGGATAAAAATCAAAATGCATATTTAACACTTGAAAACATCAACAAATGGGACTTCCTCCACCTAAGAAGTTTTTGCATGTCAAAAGAAATTGCCAACAGAGTGAACAGGCAACCCACAAATGTTAAAAAGATTTTAACTAATAAGCATTGGGACAGTAGTCTTCTATCTAGAATTTATAAAGAACTAAAAACCATTAGCGTCCCAAAATTCAAAGATGCAATCAAGAAATGGGCATCTGAGATGAACACACACTTCTCAGAGAAAGAAATTCAGCAAAGCCTATGAGTTCATGAAGAAATGATCCACATCGCTAGCCATCCATGGAATGCAAATTAAAACAACACTTAGATACCACCTCACCCCAGAAAGAATGGCTATCATAAAGAAATCAATCAACAACGAATTTTGGAGAGGCTGTGAGGAAAAAGGAACCCTTCTCCACTGCTGGTGGGAATGCAGATTGGTGCAACCATTATGGAAAGCAGTGTGGAGGGTCCTTAAAAAACTAGAATTGGAAATCCTATTCAATCCAGCTATCCCCCTACTGGAAATTTTCCAGAAGAACTGAAGATATCATACCATAGCGATATCTGTGCACCTATGTTTATAGCAGCCCAATTTGTAATAGTCAAATCTTGAAAACAATCAAAATGCCCATCATTTGAAGAATGGTTAAAAAAGATATGTTTTTATACAATGGAATATTACTCAGCTATAAAGAAGACTTCATATATAAATGGATGTATATTGAACATATAAGTGAAATAAACCAGACCTACATGTGTAAATATCTTATAGTCTCCCTAGTGTAAGAACTCTAAAGAAATAAAAATGGAAGGGCATAACACAGATGAATGGAAAGTAAAGACTTATGGATTAAACAACAAAGTGACTGGAAGCAGAAAAGAGAGGAAACAGCAGGAGCAAGACCATGCACTATGTACACAGGATGAAGCAGATATTGTTCCTAAGAACCTTCAAAAGATCATTCACATTGATGATAGCAGTGTGCAACACTAAAACTATGCTTGGAATGCCTTTCATTCTGGTCTTTTAGATGTTTACTGCTTCTACTGTAAACTCTGTTACTGCTATACTCTCTCAAGTAAATGGTTGGCTAACAAAAAAAAAAGTATTGATTGAAGAGAAAGAGACTAGCCAAAATGCCATAGGCTTGACAGGCTACAATTTTGTACATCCTTGGATTTCTAAATGTCTGCCTAAAAATGTGTAATGGCTTTCATCACATTCTATAGAGATTTATTAGAATATCAATGATTGATGGAAAATACCAACTTCAAGCTAAGTCTAAGATGTTTGATATTCAGAAAGACAGTGATGTTAAGCTCAATTACCTATGTTATAGAGTAATCGTATCACGAAGCTTCTCTGCTGGAGGGTTAAGAATGTAAGTTAACAGACCAAAAATTGGAGAAAAAGAAGAGCTACGAGGGTAGCCAACATTTTGTCCCTAGCCCTTCAAGGTCAGTGAGGACTCAGGACACAAGAGAACCTGTGCTGTAACATCCTATAACTCAGTGGTGTCCCAAATTTTCTGGTCAAGCAGATTATGGGACCTCAGAGGAAAGGAACAAATGAAGTATAGTGTGTCTAAGGAGAGTCACCTAGGGAAAGAACATTCTCTCAGGCTTTCACAGAAGGCAAAGTGGTCAAGCAATGGCCATGACTTGTCCCAATGGCTGACAGTGACCAGTTCTACAAAGCACTGAATGTGGTTCCAAAGTTAATCCTGAAGGGATTTGACCTTAAAAAGTACAGAAGATGAATGTTTTGTTATAGAGGTCTTACGTTAACTTGTACTTGATCACCTAGTGGAAAAGGTTAATTATGAGGCATAAAATGCAGAGCTAGATTAGTATGATGAGCTGTAAGAGGCTTAAATCAACAGCCTCCAGCATAGCCAGTTTCACTAGTAACCAATGCAGTTATGGAACATTGGACTAGGTATACAACTACTTCCTTAGAAAAAAAAAATTTCTTTTTTTCTTTCCTTGCCAATATGGATTAGAAATTTTATCATGTCTACACCCTGTGCTCTGTATAACTACTATGAGGACAACAATATGCAATGTGACAATTATTGCAAACGTACTACTAACATGTTTTGAAACTATCACATTACTATTTCTTTTTTTTTTCACATTGCTATTTCTTAAATGAAAAATAAATAAATAAAATAAAGTAAATAAAATTAAAGTGCCACTGGATGTAAAATAGCATCATAAGCGACAAAATTGGAAAAGTGAATTTTACTTGCTATCTCAGTTACTTTTCTCTCATCACTAAGAAAAAATACCCAACACCCAAAATTAAGTAAGTACAGGTTTATTTAGCTCACATTTAGTGGAGGTTTAAGTCCATACCCAGCTGGTTTCAAGGCAATGAGTCACATGGCAGAGAGCAGCAGTTCATGGGAAAATAGCAAAGAACAAAGAGAAGGGCAGCATATGCAGCTTCTAGCCAGCCTCTCTGTCCTCCTTACACTGTAATACCCTCCCCAGGGAGGGGAATAGCATTCATATCCATGATCCCAGCGTTGGATCACAAATTAATCACAGACACTAGAAGTCATCACATGACTGCATGAGCCTTTGGGAGATGGCTAGATATAAACCATAACATTCCTCCCCTGAGTCTCCAAAAACTCATGCACATCACTTTATGCAAAACACATTTTAGTCCATCTCTAACAGTTGCCAAAGTCCTCCAGTTTCAGCATTGCCAAAAAGTCCATGTCCCAAGTCTCCTCCAAAGTCCAAGGCAAACTCTTCTCTGCGAGCCCCTGTACAAATGAGAAGTTAAACATTTCTGACATTCAACGGCACAAGATAAACATTACCATTCCAAAAGGTACAAACAGCAGGATTGGGACCAAAGCAAGTCCAAAATCCAGAAGGGTGAACATTAAGTTCTGTAGTCCCATGTGGAATATCCAAAGCAATCTGTGGCAAATTGTGAGCTCCATGTGGCTCCAACCCTATGGCACTCTTGGTGGTAGTTCCCATGGCTTTTTTCTTAGGCTAGCTGTGCTTGACGATTCATATTTCTGGCTTTCCCAAACTTCTGAAGTTTCTACTGCACATTAAGCTTCTCATTCTCTACTTCACACACTGCCCTCTGAGGAGCACACTGCCTGGTTTCTCAGGCCTTCTGAAATTGAGGTAGAAGCCTTCTTAACCTCAGAGCTCTTATATTCTGCCAATAGTTAAAACCAACACCAAGGTTTGCTTCCAGCTGGCATAGCAGTCAGGTGCTATTCTCTCTTGGCTGTAGGAGTAGAGTGCCTGGATTGCTGAACACTCTTAACCTGATTCTGAGGAGCAAACTCTCTATAACACTGCTATTCTAGAACATGATGTGGCCACTGCCTCCATTCTGGAACACGATGCTCTATGACTTTCTCCTCAAAGCAAAGTCTTTCACTTTTGCAGTTTTGAGTCTATACAGAGTGGAGACTTGCTACCCTGTTATGCCCTCAGGCCATCTTTTCCATTCTCTTCCTTCTCAGCAATAGAGATTCTCTCTACTCTGTCCTTGCAGTCCACAACTTTATTGGCCCTTCCATTCTGGCCAAACTCACATTTTAAATCATCCTGCTGGGACCTTTCCTCTTTATTCTCAACATAAAACTGGTTAAAAGCCCACAACAATAGCCATGACACTGTCTTAACATTTGACTGCTTTGAAATTTCTTCTGTCAGATTAACTCCTCAGCACTTAATCTGTCTCAGGCAAAGTATCTGCACATGAACAAAATTCAGACAAACTTTCTGTTAAACCATAACATATATCATCTGGAGCCCAACTATTTTAGGCAGCTACATTAGATAGAAATATTATAGACAGTCAGATAAGGCTAGGCCCTCAAGGAGATAATATGGGAGATAAGGTTACTTTGCAAATTTGGAAGACACAGACACTTCTGTTGTGGGCCAGTCAAAAGAGTAAACAAATGTAGACACATATTTCCCTAGGGATGGCATCAGGGTTTGGTAGTCTAGATAGGTATTAATCACCATGAAAGAGACAGAAAGAATCGCTAACCCAACCCCTGCCAGGCAGAGACCCTGTCGCATATTCATGCCCACTTGCTAAGTTACTTGCTTTCCCATTTAGTCCTAGATTTAGTCAACTTTACCTGAGCAATGATGTTTGTAACTTTATTTTATTTTATTTTATTGTCTTTTTGAGACAGGGTCTCGCTATGCTGTTGAGGCTGGCCTTGAGGTCACTTTTGTAGCCCAGGCTGGTCTCGAACTCATACCAATCCTCCTGCCTCAGCCTCCCGAGTGCTGGGATTACAGGCGTGAGCCACCACGCCCGGCTGATGCTTGTAACTTTATTGATTAAGCATAGTTTTGTCCCACCTGATGTCCACCTGAGCAAGTTCTCTTTTTTTTTTTTTTTTTTTTTATCTTAGACCCACCCCACCACATGGTTTTACTCTATAAAAATCCCTAGAAGAGACAGCTTTCTGAATTACCCACTCAAATCCCCCTTCTTCCTCTCAAACAGCAGCTTTCTTTCTCCAATAAATATATTCTGCTCTTAACCTCCATTAGTTTCTAAAATTCATGAACTCATCTAGATACCTTCCAGGTTGAGAGTTTCATTCCCCTACATCACAACAACAAATACAGCCCTTCTTCCCAGAAGAAACCTTCCCAGCCTGATCTTTACAGCCAAGATTTCTATCAGCCTTCTAGTCTGCTGAGCTCTGGCCAGAATCTCCCATGTAGAACAGCTGAAGCTACCCCAGTGCTTCTCTTTAGGTCACATCTCCAAATCTTTCCTTTGTCTTCCTATAAACCATTTCCAAAGGCATGTAATCACATGGTCAGGTTTAGTCATAGCAAGGACCCCACTCCTCTGTCACCAAATTTATTTTTTTGTATTTTAGGGAAAGGCTTACAGGGGGCTTAAGTTCTCACTATTAGATCAGACTCATAGTGATCTGCCTATTTATAGCTTCCTAAAAGCTGGGATTATAGGCATATGCCACCACACCCAACCTCAATTTCTGGCTCAACATGCCTGTTAAAAGTTCTTTTCAATCTCTTTACCCTCTGTATTTATTTTTTAAGTGTTTTGTTATTGCTTTGATGCACTAGAGAATGAAAAGTGACCTGTTGACTACTGTAGTCAAATGTTCAAACCTGTGACAAGCCTTTTGATTTTTGCCTTCCAAGAATCAGGTAAGAAATATAGAAAAAATAAATAAACTAGAGCTTTCAGGATACCTTTTATACTTAAAAGATTCTTTGATACTTCCCAGAGGGTTCCTGGAAAATTACAAAGAATTGTTCCTCTATCTATAAAATGGATGCTGGAGGCAGGAATGATAGCACATGCCTGTAATTCCAGCACTCCAGAGGCAGGGGGATCAAAAGTTAGAGTTTACTTTGGGCAAGTTAGCAATGTAGTAAGTGAGGTCCTATTTCGCTTCGAATAAAGTTAAACAAAAGTGGGGGATGTAGTTCAGTGAGAAAGTCCTGAGCTTAATCTCTTGCTCCCCCACCCCCACCACTGAGAAAGAGGAGAGACAGAGAGAGAGACAGAGACAGAGACAGAGAGACAGAGACAGAGATACTAGAAATAGGTTAGGTGCGTGCATGGGTGGAGCTGTCAAATCAGAAGAGAGACTATTTTTCTTAGGTTGCACTTGTATGGCTGAGATGTTGTTAATATAAATTCTTTGTGAACTTCACACTCCTAGGAAGTCACTGCAGATTTGGCAGTGCTTCACTTTTGTATGTTTGAATTTTAAGACTGACTAAAGTCTTTGAAAATGGTCCTTTTGAATTTTCCTGAGTCTCAGCTGTGTTGTCTGATGATACAAAAAATTATTTTAGTTATTGTTTAAAATCTTAATTGGCAATGAGTCTGTTTTTTTAAAGTTCAAGTTAATTATATGCATGTCAAATTTATGAAATTTTATAAAATAGAGATGCCTAGGCCCTATTCCAGAGGTACTTAATTGCTTTGAGATTTCTAGTATATGATGTTCACTACATTCAAGGACTATTATGCATAACTCAAGACATTTCTGCTATAAATATGTATCATTCAAATTTGTAAACATGGTATGATATTCACCAACTTTGTAGGAGGTAGACTTAATCGTTATGCAATAAGAGCTATTTTGCTTTTGTTTTTTAGGAAATGGTTTTACTCTTTGTTTAGGATGATAGCAGGCAGCCAACAAACTTGCCTTGTCAGTTGCATTATATTTATGTACCTGAATCAGTCCTCTTACAACTGTGAATTTTCAGTAAGAAAATAACTACAGCCCTGACATTTGTAAAGAGTCCTTGGTTGACAGCAAAGTCTGAGGCAGTCTCACCTGTACTCTACAGGCCAGAGTTCACATCTTCTATAGAAATGGACTCAGACTTCTCTAATACTGGTCTTTTGAAAGAATGACTGTAGGCAGTGGTACCTATTACAGAATCACATAAGCAACCCCCAGAGCATGGCAGTAAACTGAATCAGGATCTCCAGAACATTTTTTTTTTTTGGTTGAGAAACAAGGGTTTCATGAGACCACTATTCATGTATACAACCATAGCATCTACAAGTAATGAAGTTTCCCCCCTTATTTCCACTTATTATACTCTTACTGCTTTTGAGTATCCAACAGCAATGGCTAACCCTTCCAGGAAAGTGTTAGTGCAATGACAGGGAACATTCTTGTGTTGCCTTGATTTTACTAGAAATGCTTTTAATGTTTTTCAGTAAGACTAGACAGCTTTTAGTCTAATATATCATGCTAAGAAGATTAGATATCCATATCTATTTTATTAAGCTTTTATTTTTCAAATTATGTGTTTTTTAGTGACACTAGATGTTCAACAACATATGATTTTTTGTCTTCAGATAGAATCTTGGTACATAGTTCAGGCTGGACTTGAGCTCCTTAAGCAGCCCAGGCTAGCCTCAAACCTGCAGCAATCTTCCTGCCTCAGCCTCCTCAGTGCTGGGATTGCAGGTGTGTGCCATCACATCTGGCCGATTTTCTCTTTGAGTAATATGTTGAAATGCATGAAAATGTCCTTAGATTCTGGGAATTGACATCATTGTTAAAATTGTTGAATTTTTAAAATGTACTTCTGAATTATATTTGATTGTGTTTGAAATACTTATAAGTATACTTGTGAAATGAGATTTTACTATATTGGTTTATAAAATGGAATTAGAAGCTCATTTTGTTTTTCTCTCTTTTATGGATTATTTTACAGAAGGAATGTTTAAGAGAATACTTATAGTATCATTACTTGAGGCTATATAATTATTTACCTAGGAAAAATCAGAATTAACTCCCAATCAGAATTAATAAGACAATTCAAAATGTTTTCCAGATATAAGAACAATTTATAAAACTTAATAATATTAGTTTATGCAGTCATACATTATTAAAATATAATTTAAAAAGAAGAAATTGTTCACAAAGGCAAAACATGTAGTCTAGGAATTACCAGAAGTAAAAACACCATCTCTCTAAGGAGAAACCTTACAACCTCTATTAAAAGATGCATAAGATGACCAGATAGGGGGGAGACAGGCAGGATGGCTCAGTGGTCTAAAGTGCCTGCTTGGGAAAGCTTGGGCGGCTTCAGGGACCTTGGTTCGATCCCCGGCACCACATGCTGTGCCAGCCCTGCCCTCGGGGTGGGCTGAGCTGGCCATAAAAATGAGTGAATAAAGAAACAAAGGTTCTGAAACAAGAAAAAAATAAATAAAAATTCTTAAAAAAAAAAAAAAAAAAACAACCGTGAGGCAAAAATTTTACATATAAATTAAAGATTATGTTCAACAGAGGATACACTTGAAAAGGTTAATTTACAGCAGAATGGGAGAAGAAAATTGTTATAAAACCAATAAGCTGATAAGTAAATAATATTGAGAATATGCAAGGAATTATTGCAAGTTAGGAAAAAGATAACAAATTTAGTTTTAAAACTAAGCAAAACACTTATTAACACATTTCTGTTATTACTAGAACAGAAAACAAAACCTGGGTTTCTAACAAGGATATGATCTAGTGTGAAAACTCATTAGGAGTTGGAAATGTGAATCAGACAATAATGAAATGTCACTTTACAGCTATTAAACCAGCTGGAGGTAGAAGGCTCGATAATGCCTGGGGGCAGAAGGGTGCAGTAGCTTAATATGTAGATGACAGCCCTCCTTGAGCACATTATGGCCACATTCAAGCACATTAGGGCTAAATAATTCCCAAGTCCTTCCATTTCTCTCCCTAATTTCCACTTACATCCATGAGGGGTTTGTACAAGCATGTTGTAGGAAGCTTATGTATCCATTTCTAGGGACACAGAAAGGTGAAATGTAGTAGGTGTCTTACCATAAGACTGTATACGAGAACTGGGAGCAATTAGTTAAATGTACACAGAAAGCATGAATAGATCAAAAAGATAATAAATGGAACAAAAATGTTAGGAAACTTAACAATGTATAGTAAAATTCCACTTATTATATAACTTAAAAGTAGATGTGAAGCATGCTAGCCAGGGCTAGGGAGATAGCTCAGTAGAATAAGCACTTGCTTGGCAAGCGCAGGATCCTGAGCTCAATCCTTGGTATCAAAAAAAAAAAAAAAAAAAAAAAAAAAAAAAAAAAAAAAAAAAAAAAAAAAGCATGCTAGCCTTGCCTGGAACTCTAACGTTCTGGGAGGCCAAGGCAGAAAGTTTACACATTTAGCACAGCCTGGGCAATTTAATGCCTTAATGAGAACCTGTTTCAAAACAGATACGTATTACTACAAAACAATGCATACATTTTGTAAAAGCTATGTTACCATTAAACCTATTACAACAGTTTTTTATGAAAGAGTAGAAAATGAGAGTACAAATTTAGGAAGGAAAGGGAGGGAGGGAGGGAGGGAGAGAAAGAGAGGGTGAGAGAGAGAGAGAGAGAGAGAGAGAGAGAGAGAGAGAGATCATAAGAGCAAACAAATAACAAATGCAATTGTATGTAATTTGTTCCTTAGAGAGTTATTAAAAATTTTCCTATGAAACATCTGGTCCTAGCATTTTGATGAAAAAATTTAGTTCTTTGACAACATTCCCCATTTTAATCTAAAATAATTGCTTTCCAGGTTTTCTGTCTATTCTGGAATCAGTTTTTATCTTTTGTATTTTACTTGAAATCCTTTCATTGCTTAGAGAAATTAATTGTGCTTAGTTTTATGTTCTCTGTGTCAGTAGTATTTGCCATTCTAATTTTGATTTTGTATATGTATAATTTTATCACCTTGTCTTGATTTGATTAGCTAGTTGTTCTATATTTTATTTTTAATGATTCAGCTCGTAGGTTTGTTCTTTTACTATTTTCAAAGTCATTAATTTAATGAAGTGCATTAATTAATATATTTTTGTTTTAAATCTCTCTTTCCTATTAGTTTTATGTTTTTTAATGCCTTTAATAACTCCAAATCTTGGTTTAACTATTTCCCATGTATGAGTAACAGTAGTTAAGAGTATAAATGTATCAGGTGGGCTCTATTTTATTGTTTTCCTTAGGATGTAATTTAAGAAATCTTTTATTTAGAAATAATTATAGGGTTGTGGTGCATTGCAAAAGCTGTATGACAAGGTCCCATGTACCAGCATCTCTCTTCTCCTAATGGCAACGTCTTGTGTGACTTCAAAGCATTATCAAAATCAGGAAATTAATTGGAACAGTTAAGACAATAACTCTACTAAAGATCTCAGACTTTACCAGTTTTTTGTATGTTTATGTTTTTGTATGCCTTTGTATAGAATCTTATGATATTCAATCTCATGCATAGATTCTCATAACTACACCATAATCACAGGTTCTGTCCCAGTAGAGGGGCTCTCACAGTGTCCCTCTCCTGGCTCCTTCAAGCCACACTGTTCCACCCTTGTGCCAGTCCTGACACCCACTGAAGTGTCTTCATCTCTGTGGTTTTGTCACGTAGATAACCTCATATAAATGATTTTTTTTTTTTTTTTTTTTTTTTTTTTGTCTTTTTGAGTCAGAGTCTCACTATGCAATTCTGGCTGGCCTTGAGCTCACTTTTGTAGCCCAGGCTGGTGTGGAACTCACACCAATCCTCCTGTCTCAGCCTCCCAAGTGCTGGGATTACAGGCGTGCACCACCACACCCAGCTAACCTCATATAAATGGACCATATAGTATGTGCCCTTTGATATTGGCTCTTCTCAGTTTGTATCATGCCCTAATACCCACCTAAATTGTTCTAAGAATCAGTATCTTGTTTTGTAAACTGCTGAGTAATAGGCCATTGTAAGGATCTATCATAGTTTGTTTAACCACTCACTTACTGAGTGGTTAGACTGTCTTTTAGTTTTGAGTTGTTACAAATAAAGTGGCTATGAACATGAATGCACAGGTTTTTGCATGAATATAAGGTTTAATCTCTCTGAAAATCTAACTTGCTGATTGTTTGATATGCTTTATATTTTAAGAAACTTTCAGACTTATTTCCAGAATGAGCCTATTATTTTGTATTCCCACCAGGAATGTAGGAATGATCTAAAAATCTCTGCATTCTTGCTAGCATTTACCATTTAAATTTAAATGTTGGCCCTTCTAATAAGTATGTAGTGCCATGACATGGTGCTTTTAATTTCAGTTTTCCCAGTCGTTAATGATATTGAACGTCTTTTAATGTTGTTGTTTGTTGTCTGACTTTCACTGGAGAACTGTCCCCTCGAGTCTTTTAACCATTTTCTACTTGGATTATTTGTTTGCAGTTACTTATTTTAGACACAAGCTCTGTTATAGATACATAAATACATGCTTTTCTCTTAGATTAATTTTTTTTTTTTTTTTTTTTTTGTCTTTTTGAGACAGGGTCTTGCTGTACAGTTCAGGCTGGCCTTGAGCTCAGTTTTGTAGCCCAGGCTGGTCTCGAACTCTCACCGATCCTCCTGCCTCAGCCTCCCAAGTGCTGGGATTACAGGCGGGCGCCACCATGCCCAGCTTGCTTAGATCAATTTTTAATCACTTTCTTAGTGAACATGGATTTTGTTTTTTGTTTTTGTAGTGCTGGGGATTGAACCCAGAGTCTTACACATGCCACGTAAGTGCTCTATCACCCAACTACATTCCTAATCTTCTGTTTAAATTTTGATTTACAGTTTGATTTACAATTTTTTTAAATGGAGGTGAGGGACCACAAACATAATTTCTTTAATGATATAATATTAGGCAGGAAAAGTTTCCCAGTGCTGGAAGAAATACATCTTGCTTAGGTGGAGCTCTCTGCTGAATCTTGAAAACTAGAGGTTGAGGGGAGAAATTTGTGGTTGATTACGGGAATCTTGAAGGCTATTAATCAGGGCCATAAAATAGAGAAAGTCCCTAAGTGCATAATAGCAGAGATCTTTCTTAAGACATCCTCAGACATCGTCTTACTACTCCTGTGTCATCTGAAGGACAGCACCTCCAACACACACAGGTGGCCACTGCTAGCGGCCAAAGGTTCCCACCTATTACTGCGTGGCAGGAAAATTTCTTAACATAGTCTAGAGTCTTCTTAGAAGGGCCATAAATGACATGGACGAACAAAGTCAGCCTGATAACCATGGTGCATGAAATTCAGGCTATTAATTAACTTACGTGGCCTGTCCAGCTCCCAGGAATGAGCACAGAAAACGAAATAAGGAGAGAGAGGAGAACAACATACAAAGCCCTTGCCTCCTGGAGGAAGTCTGGCAAGGGCCATGTGGTGATCAAACTGGGCCAGTGATAAAGAGCTCCTGGGCCATGCACCTGACTTGACCCTACTGGGCCAATGTCCTAGCAGCACCAAGTCAATCCAGATGGAGTGAAACTGGTTAGGACAGAATCTACTGAGGAAGGCCTTCTGGAGAAAGGCACTTTGGGTGCAAATTTGTTAGAAAGGAACAGACAGGGCATCTTTCATGAGGGGTGAATAATGATAAAAAAAATAAATAATGCAAGAATAATAACATCTTCACTTCAGTGAAGCCTGGCTCAAGCAGAAAATGTGTTCAGGAACTTCTAGAAAGGACCATGAGGGGACCAAAATCAGAACTGGAGCAAAGGTGCTGTGTGACAGGAACTGCAGTGCTCCAATGGACTCAAGCAACTTCTCAAACTCCTGTCCCAACCGCTCGTCCCAGTGCGTCAGAGGTCAAGGAGGGTCTGAGGTCATGTCTGCCGAGCAAGGCACTGCCCTCCTCAGACTCTTTAGGAAAAAAACAGCTCAATATTCTTTCAGAATAAATCCTGACCCTCACCCCATAAGGGACAAGCACCACGTGCTTTTCTTGAGATTGCATACTGTGTGTTTGCTAGAAATTCCTCCCCCGACCCCTGGACCTTTCCAAATCTTTCTAGCTGTCATGGGTCTTCTCTATTCCGGTACCCACATTGTTCCCTAAACATAGCAGGCTCCTGTAGCTACGTGCCTCTGGGACCCAGCCCTAGCTTTGGGGTAGCACGTCCTGTGTGGGTGTCCAGCATGGGCCTGGCCCTAGCAGATGATCAACACAATCCTGAAAGGAGGAAAGACACTGGCTGTGGTGAGGGAGGGCACTCCCATTCCCTACTGCTACCCTAAATTTTTATCTGATATTGCAGCATATGCTTATTTAATTTCATTGGTGTGTTTTGGTTTAAAGCACCAGAGATGGGCCAGTGATATAGCTCAGCAGCATAAGCGCCTGCCTGGTAAGCACAAGGTCCCGAGTTCAATTCTTGGTACCAAAAAGCAAACCAAAACCAAAAAAAAAAAAAAAAAAAAACGCTGTACCAGGGACGTATCCACTTAGTTCAGGATGCCAAAAATAAAAAATAACTAGGTCTGGGTTGGTCCTTTTTTGAGCTCAGGGGGAGAGTCTTTTATTCAGTCCTTCTCTCCTGGTTTCTTGTGCTCAGCAGCAATCTTGAGAACACATCCCCTCAATTTTACCTTCACTTGACACTACCTTCTGTTTGTGTCTTTTTCAGTAACTTCTTAGTTGTAAGGGCACGCAGTTTGTGGAGAGGTGCCACTCCCCGCACTGCCTCTCTTACCTGCCCATAAAGCCCTATCACGTGGAAAGGAAGTCTTGCTGCCAGCTGATGTGGCATATACAGGGGACCTGTGAGGCCTGGCATAAACTTGTAGTTCAATGGGTGAGCAGTTTGGAAGTAGCTCAGCTGAGTGGGCAGATTTTTTTTTTTTTTTAAACACTTTGCCACTTTACCAAAAACTTGTTTAACACTACTGTAGAGGTAAAGTAATAAAGAAACTTTTCAATTTACATACGTAATTTTTAACATTTTTGTAAGGTTCTAGTTCATGGAAATTTAAAGATATTAGGGCAGTTTCACCTTTTCCTCTTTTCAGGGTCTTGCTATGTTGCCCGCTTGCACCTTTCAGCCCACGCAATCCTTCCGTTTCAGCCTGCCAAGCAGCTGGGATTACAGGTCTGTACCGATACTCCCAACCTGGCGGTTTCGTTTTCTACTATGCACCAAAAGATTTTTTTGAGAAACGGATTCTCTAGACTTCTTTGACCTTGGTCGTTGCACCTTGTTTTCTGCCGCTCAGGCAGCTAAAAGGGGATTGGTTCGTCTCTGAGGGCACGTGATATTCAGAGCCATCTTTACTTCAGCCACCCCTGTCCTCACTGGGACACGTCGTCCTTCGCCTCCCTCAGAATGCGTTCTTTGCAGCAACATTTCTGAGCCTCTATTCATAGGCTACCTGTAAGTGAAAACCTGCTTCTCTTCTCGAGAGCCACTGTCATGCTACCTTCTCCCTCTCCTGCATCACAACCAGACAAGCTGACAGGGAAGTCTGGGCACTCCTGCGTTGGTGCCCCAGTGCAGGGGTGGGGGAGGTATGGAGGCGTCCAAGCTACATGATTTCTAGACGGTGTGAAGACCTCTCAGCCCACTCCAACCATCGCACAACTCGAGTTAGGAACCCTCGCTCCAGACTCTGGCAGTCTGCCCCTGCGCCCTCGGAAGTCTTTTACAGGGATAACAAACGTTCTCGTACTCTCCTGGTGCCTGTGCTAGGTCATCAGTCTCAACATTTGAACCAAATTTTGGATGGTCGAGGAGGCTTTGCGCTCCCTCTCTGGGGGACCATCCTGCCACCCCAGCCTGAGGCTTTGAATGAATATAGCTGGGGTTTCCACTGGTCGTCTTCCTGCACAGGTATTAGGAAGCCAACTGTGTCCACTGCCTAAGTATACTACACAATTACAGTCATGCTGGATTGAAGCAAGCAAATTGCTTTGCTTCTTGTTCTTGCATTCTGTATGCCTACCAGTGTAGGAGAATGCTGGCAGTTGCTCAAGTTTAAGAAATATAGCAGAATGAGTTAATACTGAGGAAAAAAATCAGTCTATTGGCTTTCACCTTGATAAATAGCAATTGAGTTTCGGAGGTAGCACATCATCGTCCTGCTAATTGTAAAAGAATTGTTCTCGAGAAAAATAGGTTTTGTAACGTTCCTAATAACCTAATTTAAATCTCAGTGATACTGCTATGTTTATTTTATTTTTTTGTAAAGGAAAGAACAATTGGGATGGTAGAAAGGAGAAAAGCAGGGAAATAACTAAAATAATTGTATTACTAAGTTCTATTAGTTTATTGAAAGAAATAGTTAATGCTTGCTTCATTAATCTTGCATACCTATATCTGGTAATCTGAGCAACCACTCTGAAGATAATAAAAATATGAAACTGAACAGCAATTTTTCCTTTCCTATTTTCTTGTTTTGAAATTCTGTATCACTCTTTTTTTTATCATTTTCTAAAATCATCTTTAAAATAAAAATGAAAGAAAGGGCTGGCCAGATAGCTCAGTGGATTAAAGTACTTGCCTGCTTAGACAGACGCTTGAACCAGAGTTTGATCCCCAGTGTGCTGTGCTGGCCCTGCCCTGGGGGGCACTGAAACAATGAGTGAGCCTGGGAGTGGTGGCGCGTACCTCTGATCCCAGCTCTTGGGAGGCTGCAAACAGGAGGATCACCGTGAGTCTGATCTGTGGAGTGAGATCCTGTAGACCCTGTAGTACATGAATAAATAAATAAATAAATAAATAAATAAATAAATAAATAAGGATAAGAGGGAAAAAATAGAAAAATAATTTTATATGACAGGAATTTATGTTCCTGTGGATTTGTTTCTGTGAAGATGTTCTGGGGAAAGGAGAGAGAGCCAGGCAAACACGAATGGCCTGACGGTGGGGTTGGACCTGTGCTCTGAGTCCTGTCTTGGGTTCCATCTCTGCTGCAGATGAGTGCCTAGCATGACGGTGGGTGAACCCACCCTGAGTGGAGTTAGGACTCATCCTTACGTTGGCCTCTGAGAAATGTCATTCTGAAAAGTAAGGGCCAAATCTGGAACCATCATTCTGAAGGTGAGATGGGCCCAGTGTTGCCAATGGAGACCTGAAGCCAAAGGCTAGGTCCCCTGGTATCTTAATTACTCTTCACTCATTGCTGAGACAAATACTTGACACCCAAAATGAAGGAAGGAAAGGTTTACTTAGCTCACAGTTACTGCAGGTTTCAGTCCATACTTGGCTGGCTCCAAGGCTGAGTGGAACAGGGCAGAGAGCATCCAGTTCATGGCAGTGGAACAGCAACAATGGCGACAGAGGCAACAGAATAACCAGGGCAGCAGAGATCAACAGCAAGAGTCTGTCTCTCTGTCTCTCTTTATCTTACATTCATGCTCTTTGCCTCAGCCTATCCACCTTTGGCCACACCCATAATCCCATCAGTACTAAAACACATAATCCCAGTGGATCATGAGTCAAGCCTCAGACTCTAGAAGTCCCTGCCCCATGATGGCATGAGGCTTTGGGGGGACAACTAGACATAAACCATAACACCTGGAGAGGGGCGGTGTCTTCAGGTTCTCTTCATGTTTGCTTGCTTATTTTCTGTTCTGTACTTTTAGGCAAAGTCCCAGCCAGGAGCTGACTACACCATCAAGCATAGCCAAAGTTGAAGACAGCCAAAGGCGAGTGGGACCAGTCTCTATCCGAGGATCTCAGTGGATGACCTCCAAATGATATAGGGGGAAAAAAATGAAACTCTCGACCTGAAAGTTACCTGGGATGAGTTTGTGTTCTCTAAAACTGAAGAATGAAATTTAGGAACAAATGGAGGTTACGAGCAGGATATATTTATTGGGGTAAAGAAAGCTTCCGTCTGAGAGAGGACAGAAGTGGGGCCCCAAGTGGGTGGTCCTTGGGAGATCTGCTTTTTAAAAACATCAGACTGCTGAAATTCACTGTGGTCTTTCGGGACATACCTAAAACATACTTTCATTATTTTCAGCCCTATTTCCTCCTCTTCTCCACCTCTCCCTTCCTCCCAGCCCTCTTTCTTATCTCCAACATTCACCTTCTATTTGAGGATCTGCTTAAATGGTTGCTCAGAGTCTACTGGGGTGAGGCCTTAGTTGCTCAAGTGGCCCCTGCTGATGAAGTGGTGCAAGGGAGAGAGCTAGGAAGAGGCTGTGTTCCTTCACAATCTCTCCTCAAAAGTCCCATACATCGCATCTGTTACCAGGCCACAATGAAGTGGAATGAGGTTCCACCCTTTTTTAAAAAGTTATTTATTTATTTGTCACATATTTATTTACTTACTTATTTGTCTTAGGGCCTCATTATGCCACTCATACTCGTACTGATCCTCCTGTCTCAGCCTCCCCAGTGATGGGATTATAGGTGTGTGCCACCATGCTCAGTTTTGAGGCCAGTTGGGTGTGACTGGCCATGACATGCAGGACCAGGGATTGAACTCTGGTCCTTGCACTTGCCAGACAGGAGCTTAGACCTTGAGCTATCTCCCTAGCCCAGGGCTTCATCTTTTAAAGTAAGAAATGTTGAAGAATTTGCCAAAATATTTAAAAATCACCCTACACTTCTATTCCACAGTTTTCATCTATTCAGACCTGCTGCCCTTCCACCATCCCTTTGGCCCCTAACCTCTACCCTGGGTCCAGGATTGTGGTGCAGTGGTGTGTCTATGTGTGGCAGTGGGATGTTCGCTGGATTGGGTCTTGGAGTCCTAGGTAGAGGTGAAGGGGGCTCTAAACTCTTCAAATTTTAAAATGTAAGTGCCTCTAAAGGAGCCCTTCTTCTGGTTAATACCAAGACTATTTCTTATTGTAAGACCTCAGTGTTCACAAAAATCTTTTTTCAAACTCTTTCCAATGAAAGATGAGTGAGGAAAGAATAAAGGATGGAAGATGGACAGGAATAAGGGGAAGAGAATACCCAGTTTTGACTTTTTTGCGTAGTTTTTTTTAAATGTATTTGGAATAGGATCTATGGGGTCTACAGGGTCTCACTAGATAGATCACACTCATAGTGATCTTTCTGTTTTCAGCTTCCCAAGTGCTGGGATTACAGGCACTTGCCAGCACACTCAGTCTCAATCCTCATCTCAGCATGCCCAGGAGGTGGGGCTGGCATGGCATGCCAGGGATAGAACCCCAGCCACTGCACTCTGTCTAAACAGGTGCATTCGTCTGCTGAGCTATCTGGTGGGCCCTTTGTTGCATAATTTTAAGCAACTTCCCAACTCCTCAGATTTTCCTCATCACCAGGTTGAAGATAATAACATTTTTCTTATAAGACTGTTATAATAGAACAATTTAGCTGCAAGTAACAAAAGCCTAGTTAATACTTTGTTAATGAAAAATAATTGACCTGATTGGTGTAGAAGTAAAAAGCCCAGAAATGGGAATGGCTCTGAAAATGGTCAGGTCTTGCTGCTCCACTGGTAAAGTGCTCCTCATCTTTCCTGCCTCACTTTTCCAGGAAAGCTTTTCAGTAGGGCTTCCTCTGTGTGCCAGCTCAGAGCGGCTCTTGGCTGACTCTCCTCCCTTTGAGCAACCCAGGGAGGCAAGACATTTCTGCCACAGACTTTATACTAAAATTTTGGGTTATTTGTCCCAGGTCCAAGGAGCTTGAGTTTGATTTGCTGGGCCTGTTTTATGTGCCTAGCTCTGAACCTGGTTGAGAGCAATGGAAGTCAACCCTATCTGAATCACAGACTGAGTATTATTAACAGAGCAAGTGTTATGGTTTATGTCTAGTTGTCCCCCCAAAGCCTCATGGAGTCATTGGGCGGGGACTTCTAGAGTTTGAGACTTGATCCATGATCCCTGGTATTATAGGTTTTAGTACTGATGGGATTATGGGTGGAAGTACTTCTGGGATTATGGGTGTAGCCTAGGGTAGGAGCTAAGGCAGAGAGCCTGAATGTAATATAAAGAGAGACAGAGAGACAGACTGGAGCTCCAGCTGTTGCTGTCGCTCTGCTGCCGTGTTGGTTGGCTACCTCTGCCACCATTTTGTTGCTGTTCCACCGCCATGAACTGGATGCTCTCTGCTCTGTTCCACTCAGCCTTGGGCCAGCCGAATATGGACTGAAACCTCCACAAACTGTGAGCTAAATAAACCTTTCCTTCCTTCATTTTGAGTGTTGGGTATTTGTTCCAGCAACGAGCAAAAAGTAACTAATAC